>BRDA01000810.1:28952-49651 GCA_036984385.1 Crenuchus spilurus
TCAGCCGGCCAATATACAGTATACTTTAATATGTAAATAATGTGTTTATATGGGTTTTTAAAACATAAACGAGACGACGGTGCTCGTGTAGGCTGGTGGCTAAGGAGGACAGGAGGACGGGCGTACGTGTATGGCATGGTTACACTTATCATATGAAAAGTAAAAGTAAAATGTATCTAACTTTCTTATTCACTACCTTTTGCTGTCTTTGTGTCACTTTCACTAGCACTTTCACTTTCACTGGACAGCGGTCAAAGGTAATGACTGACCTCTTCTTCTACGCTAGCATCTAGGGGATGTTACGACTGCCACGCCCCTAGTGGTTGGCATACTTGAACTAATTTAGGCTACTTGTTACTTGGAATTTTATTCGTTACCTGGAACAAAAATATTCTGAGATCTCGACTCGTTACCTGGAATACTCGTTAGTAGGGATGCTCGTAAGTAGGGTTACCACTGTATTATATATATATATAATCATTCTTGTTTCGTTCCTGCACAGTTATCCATTAACCATACCCATAAAGGGTTACCATTAATTGTTAGCACTGCAGTGGAGTTTATTCTCAGACCTGCTTTAACATTCTCTTTCTCTGAGTATAATTAATAGCCATGGGGAGCAGCTACACCTCCTCTGTCAGTGATGCTGAGTGTCAGGTCTGGGGTCAGTCCAGTAAATCTACTATCACCTGCCAGCAGTAAATCACCACTGACCTCAGATCAGTTTATCACTGTCTGTCTCACACACACCAGCCAAGAATGACTCACCTTCCCTGAGCACAGGACAGGGGAACATACAGTATATCTGTCTTACATCAAAAACAACCTTAACACTGGGCTGCTGTGTTTGGCTGTGGTTCGTCTCAGTATTTTCCTTAGCCTAGAACAGAGGTTCTCAGCCTGGGCACTGTTCCAGGATAGTACATAATATTGTACATAAAAACCACTCACATTAATTATATGTTGTCATTAACAGTGATTCATTTTGAATATCTGGCAACCAATATTTTAATGACACTGTGAGCTGTTTCTAGTTCTGGGCTGTAAACAGAACCAGAGTGTAAGTTTACTGCAGTAACGTTAGTTTAATGTTGGTTTAACAGTCAGAATTGTGCTTTTCATCACCAAGAAAACACAGATTCACCAGCACAGTTACAGTTTGGTGCTGAAATGGAAGAAGACAACAAACTACAAGCACAACCTTTACTAAACTACACTTGTTATGATGAAGCCAGAATACAGCCGCTTAGCTTTGTGTTTGTGCTCCCTGCTGCAGTGTTAGGGAGCGTCTCACAATTAGCAGAAGAAATGTGAAGTGTTTCAGTGTCTGTAACCAATGACACTCACATTAAACACACAAAACATCCATGTGACTTACATCATTCATTTTAGACATTTTCATCATTTTATTAAATATTAGTAATAATGTAACATACATGCATCTTCATACATATTCATATATTATTGCATTTGTTTTATATACTAATATAAAAGAATAATTAAGCTTATACTATAAAGCTGAGAAGTTTTATTTTTAAGTTAAAGTTTCCTGTACATTTATGATCTGTTGTGTAGCAGAAACTGAGATTTTAAGGAGATTTTAGTTTAATTTGGGGCAGCACAGGCTCACATATTCACTCAGCCGTGAACTCGTGACCTGAGCAAAGAGAATTATAACCTTTCTAATCCCCTGATACACACTCTGGATTGTGATACAAATCACAAGACTGCAGGATTGTGTTCTGTTCCCAGTTTTAACGATTGGTCAGAAAGTTTGACGGTTATTTGTGTGCTCTGCAGGTCTGCCAATCAGCACTTACGCCAAGTACTGCTACCGGAAACTGCAGAAGGTTGCCGTGACTGGAGGCAAGAAGGTAAGAGCGTTTCTAGTTACTGATCCCAGGTTTGTTTATCCTTTCCCCTCGCCCATAATTCTTTAGCCTGATTAGTCTGATTCCAGACCAGTTAATTGCGGCCAGCAGGCACATAGGACGGCTGATTGAAAGTCATCTGTAAACTCGAGGTAAACAAAAGAGCCCTTTTCCGCAGGTTATCTTAAAGGTCGGTGCCTCGAAATGCCTTTGTGGATGGAAACATGCAAAGATGCTCGTGCAGCAGGTTTATGGTATTGAAACAAAGCAGGCAGTAATGTGTTCAGACTGGCCTTTGACTGCTGAAGTGTAGCAAGTGTGCAAGTGCCTACATGTGTTAGCAATCACAACACTAAGCCCTAAGGAAAGCTCCATGAGAACCACTCAGACTTAAGGGGGGAGGCGGGTTACAATAACTACCACCCCCAGGCCCCCCGACCCAATCTAGAAACACACATTCACACACAGTAAAAGTTCCTTTAGCTGTAGCTCCTCCCACTCTGTCCTTTCACCAGTCTTCACTCTGTAATCAGCTGTCACACCACTGTCTGCACTGTTTTACTGGAGTGCCACCCCACACAGCTGTAATACACTGTACACAGACCAGCCAGTTCATTAAAACAGTCGACATAACATAAAACAGGCTAATGTTCAATTTATACAGGAGATAATTTTTTAATAATTCACAATAAAATATTGTTTTACTGAAACTGAAACAGCTGGTTTTAGAGCACAATAATTTATTAGTGGGTGTTGAGCCTCCTTTTGCAGCCAATACAGGGTCAATTAGTCTTGGGAATGACATATACAAGTCCTGCACAGTGGTCAGAGGGACTTTAAGCCATTCTTCTTGCAGGATAGTGGTCAGGTCACTACGTGATGCTGGTGGAGGAAACCGTTTCCTGACTCGCTCCTCCAAAACACCCCAAAGTGGCTCAATAATATTTAGACACAAAGACTTGCTGTCTTGGTCACAGATGCGCCAGCAAGACGTGCAGCAACAATTTGTCCTCTTTTGAACTCTGGTATGTCACCATAATGTTGTGTGCATTGTAATATACTATATAACTGTGCTCTTACCTGCAAACTGAACCTTCACACTCTGCTCTTACTGGTGCAATGTGACATTAATGAAGATTGGCCACCAGACTGGTCCAGTTTAGCCATGAAACCTCCCACACTAAAATGACAGCTGTTTCAGGTTCATTATCTAACCCCTGTATATGTCTACATCATCCGATATGAGTACATTACACTGTACATCTGTCCTGATATCACTGTTATTGATGTTTGTAATAAAAACAGAGACAGAATATGTATAAAATAAATTTTATAATAAAAATAATATTGAGCTGAGCTTAGTTGGTTTGTCTGGGATGTTAAAAATGTTCAGTAACTCTTTTTAAATGGCAGTTTAGTCATTATTTATAAAAAACAAGACAAAAACACATTTCGACAACTTAATTGAACTTAATTGAACAGAAATAGAACTTAATAGAATGGTGGAAAAAGTGCGTGTTTGGGTTCAGTTTTGGACACTTCTGCTAATATTTCTGCTAATCCCTCCTCTGCAGGGTCTGAGGAAGCCCACCCTGGATGAGATTGATCACGGGCGAAATGCCATCGTGACGCCGTCTCTGTTCGGCAGCGCTCTGGAGGAGATCATGGAGAGGCAGAGTGAGCTGTTCCCTCAGAGGAGACTACCCTGGGTGCAGGTGCAGCTCTCTCAGTGTGTGCTGGCACTCGGTGGCGCTCAGACAGAGGGCATCTTCAGGTGAGAGTTTATTATTCATAACCATGTGGTGACAGTCTTTGGCAGCGTAGGTCAATCGTAGTTTACTTTAAAACAGGAACGTTCTAGAATTTATAAAATGTCTAAAGTGACACCGTGTTCATAGACTGAAGTCCGTCCATCTGCTTATCCGAGTGAGGGATGCGGGCTAGTAACCTAAGCAAAGTAGACCAGACGTCCATCTCCCCAGCCACCGCGTCTAGCTCATATTCCAAGGCCAGATCAGAGATGTAATCTCTCCAGCGTGTCCTGGTTCTTCTCTGGGACACATACGTAGTCCAAGCGAGAGTGCGCAAACTTTACTTTCACTTTCAAAAAACATCTGGAGCTGGCAACTGCTCACCTCTGTCCCTAGGATGGGTTGCCAGGTTTCACAACAATAACACCCACTTGATTTGTTTCACTATGAAACCTGCAGAACTTACTGATCAGGAAAGTGTTCGGCAGGGGGGGGGTTTCCATGGATATCAAATTTCTAAAAGTTATTCTTAGAGAAATTTGTCCAAAGCTAGAACCAAATCTCAACGATGCAGACAAAACCAAACAAGCTTGAATGCATGCTGGTAGAAAAGATCTCATTTCCCCTCCATACGTCTCGCCATCCTATGAGATATGAGATATGTGTCTGAGGTATCAATTTCAAAGCCTGATATCTCAATCCTTCCTGCAAAGTATGTCATCTGCTGTTAAAGAGACTTTGCACAGCTTCAGGCTCCAACAGTGGTCCAGTGCTGGGTGGTCCCTCCAGGAGCTGTTTGTCCAAACAGACCCCAGTGTGTTTGACATTTGGCAAAGGGAGAAATGAAAATCGAGCGCATTAATCATTAAAACAGATGAATACATTTGTACGGCGAAAAGGCATCGTTTTCAGAAAAAAGAAAACCCGTGTTGGTTTTCAGCTCGATACCCTGGAGAACACAACAAGCTCAGCTGGGATGTGAACCGTGGACCTGGAGAGCTACGAGAGCCGACCTCGGATCCGTTCTTGTCATTTGCATCCAAAATGAGCACATCGGTGTTACCCAAACTAACCTCGACTCTCCATCACTAGTCCTGCTCTGTGGGATTTGTGTGCAGACATAAAAAGACAAACGCATTCTTTCCATCTCTCTCTCTCTCCCTTTTCTAATGATCTCCCTTTATGACGCCTGTGACCAAAGTGAGTTGTCAGGAAATCTGTCCCTGGCTGTTTGTTTTTCATTCGCTGGTGCCAAACGAGATCTCCTGTTTTTAATATCAGCTCACGTTGAAGGTTTATTGTTTTTAAATACGATGTTCGCTTTAGGGCTCGTGTGTATTACCGGTGTCATCCTCGCCCTTCTCCAGATCAGTCTCACACATATATTCACGGGACCGGCTGCTTTATTAAATCTTATAAATGCTACTCGACTCAGATGCCAGAAAAACATGTTCATAATAAGGCATGCTTTTGTTCATCTGCCCTGCCAGCAACATTCGAGGATCAAAGGAATGGACTGCAGTCTGTCAACAGTGCCACCTTGTGGCCGGTGACTTGTAGGCACAAATTCACTGCTTAGGTTCACAGTAAAAATACACAGCTTTTATCCCAAACAAGTGGAACTACAAGGCTAATGTAGTCATTTTCAGGTGACTTCTGTTACTCTTATCAGTTATCAAAAACTCTTAGAGTTTTTGGACTAAAATCTGTCTTGGACCATTGACGTTTTTTTTTAAATCAAGAAACTTTGGTTTTCTGTGACGCGTCAAAATGAATTAAAAATGGTAAACAGTATTATTTTATCACATGTTCAAATTTATTACAGCGGAACCTCAGTTATCATACAATTTTGGTTATCATCAACTTTTTGGGGGAAATTTTGTGCTAAAAATGGGTGTGAAAACAAACAGCGGCCGAGAACCCTGAAAACAGGTGTACAAAACAAAGTCTGCAGCCGGACCACACCAGCACTCTCTAAAACAGAGCGTAAACCTGTAAGAGTGATGTTAAACGTTCATTTATCCATTTCATTAGTCTTTTGTGTTTATTTCTCATTGTGTTCTGTATGTAAAACAGTATAAAATGTGTTTTTGGTCATATTCTGGAGTGTCTGGAACAGATTAATTACGTTTACATTATTTCTTATTGGAAATATATTGAATTTGAGTAAATTACCTTTTAAACTGTATCAACATTAAAACAAAAAAAGGCTTAAACTATGTCACTTTATGTGTAATGAATGTAAAATATGACATTATCTTCTTGAATGAATTCTGAACTATATTGTGATGTTTGGAGATGTACTAGTAGTTACAAAGTATGTAAATGACTTTAAATGATGCTGCAGGGTACCAGGAGATATAGATGAAGTCAATGCCCTCAAACTACAAGTGGACCAGTGGAAGATTCCCGAAAACCTCTCTGACCCTAACGTCCCCGGTAAGATTAATGGCTCATATTTTTAAAAAATGTTGTTTACAGTGTGATCCAGTCTTAAACTGTTTGTGTTCCTCATAATCTGTCTACTGTTCATCAGTCTGTGTTCATTACATGATAACTACTGCAGTTTTGAGTGAGATGCATGCCTCTGATCTCTCTCTCTCTCTCTCTCTCTCTCAGCATCACTGTTGAAGTTGTGGTACAGGGAGTTGGAGGAGCCAGTAATTCCACAGAGTTTCTACACACAGTGCATCAGTAACTATGAGGATCCCGAGGCAGCTGTTAGTGTTGCTCAGTCATTACCGGAGCTCAATAGACTGGTACTCTGCTACTTCATCCACTTCTTACAGGTAACTCACATACACACACACACACACACACACACATACATAAAGTGCCTTGTGAAAGTATTCACCCCCCCCCCCGCCCTTGGCTTTTACCTATTTTTATTTGTATTTAAATGTTTTTCATCTGAATTGTATGTGATGCATCTGCACAAAATAGTCTAAGCTGGTGAAGTGAAATGAGAAATGTTTTTGGAAATAAAACTGAAAATTGGCATGTGCATATATAGTCACCCCCCTTTGCTATGAAGCACCTAAAAAGAGGCTACAACACCATTAAGCAAGAGGCACCACTAACCAAACAACACCATGAAGTCCAAGGAGATCTCCAAACAAAGTTGTTGAGAAGTAGAAGTCAGGGTTGAGTTATTAAAATCTCTGATGATCCCCCGGAGCACCATCAAATACATCATCATCAAATGGAAAGAACATGGTACCACAACAAACCTGCCAAGAGAGGGCTGCCCATCAAAACTATATAATAGTATATATATATATAATCTTTCCCATTCAAATTCACAATCCACAAAAAGTATTTCCATTTAAAACCCTTTAAATTAAGGCCAGATTACAACAATAATCATGCCGGGCCGTATGTTTGACACCCCTGGTGTAAATTGTGAACACATCACATTTACCTCACTTCTTCTTCTCCGCAGGTCTTTGCCCAGCCGGTGAATGTGAGTAAGACTAAGATGGATGTAAACAACCTGGCCATGGTGATGGCTCCTAACTGCCTGCGCTGCCAGTCTGATGATCCTCGCATCATCTTCGAGAACACGCGTAAAGAAATGTCCTTCCTCCGCATGCTCATTGTGCACCTGGACACCAGCTTCATCAAGAGCCTCAACTGACCTCTTAATCCCGAACTTCTAACCTCTGATCAGCCCTCAGTGCCCAGTCTCTCTTATTCCGGGAGTTAAAACTTTAATTCAGCTCATTTGATCGTCTGGAGAAAACGAAAGAGAAGATACCGATGTCTTAAAGAAAAGCAATGGAAACTTTTGCTTAAAACTTTTGCAAACTTTTGACCCCCATCGAGACGTCCTTTTATCGGACTTCTAGCTCTTCAACTGAAACCTCCAAACCTGAAGCACCAGCAAGTGAAGCCTTGAGTCTATAGCTCAGTGAATACCAGCGACCGTGAATCATTTGGAGTGAATCCTTAGCCAGGAAGGATGTACAGACTGGACGTATTTTGGAATCATTCTCACTGCAGACGTCATGCTGACGATGCTGGCTCAGCACGTCCAGCACATAAAAGCAAATCTGTAGGGGTTTGAATGACAAGAGCATGTTTTTTTTGGGCTCTTTGGATTATAACTACTAATTCTTATCTTTTTAAGAAGCAGGGTTTGGACAACAATTGTGGTCTTTTTTCTCTTTTACTCTGATTATGCAAGCAATGATGCTCAGATCCTCGTATTTCTCTAATTTAATTTGGTATGATTGTGTTGGGTATTTAATGGATGCTATGTGTATGCTGTGGAGCATAAGAGGGAAGAGAATGTTGCTCCTTTTTTAGGTCTTTAAAGCAGGAGAGGAGCTCAGTGGCGTAACACCTGATGGGCTACGAAAGCCAATGAGCCAAATTCATAAAACTCGCTACAGTAATGACGTCCTGCTCATAAAGTCGTCATGATCATCACTCATCTTTTCTTTATGTAGATCATTATGTAGCATACACAACCTCCATCATCCGCTGTGCCCAGGGAGCATTTTGGGGTTAGGTGCCTTGCTCAAGGGCACTTCAGCCGTCTCCTACTGTTCAGGGGATTGAACCGGTGACCCTTCGGTTCTATCTATCTACCATTAGGCCACGGCTGCTAAAATGTTCAAGACTAAGTGATCACCGAAAAACAACAAAATTAGATCTTTTTAGAGTGTTTAAAAACGCAGTAACCTTTTAAACCCTTTAACATCCTGCTCAACCATTTGGTAGAGCACATTTAAGTCTTTATACCTTATTAAAGAAGGTGATAAACTTAACACAATGCGATTGTCTCATCTCTACCAATCGGTAGAGATATGTTAGGCTAAAAAAAACATCCACTAGAGGTCAGAAATGCAACATTTTCTTGTCCAACCAGCAACTTCATAGTCACCACAAGAAATAAACTGGATCAAATGTGGAAACACCATTAGTGCACACATATGAGTGTGATGTTTAAAAAGTGAACAAAATTAGCATCTTATTGTTATCTCATTGTATGTTTAAAGCTAAAAAATGGACTCTTTATAATTGCCCCGACCTCTCCAAAAATAACTTCTGTTCTTCCTCTTCATGTACTCTTACATCTGCACTTATACATGCCTTTGCTGCTGATTTGTCCGTGTAAGCACGTTTAATGACGTTCTAGAAATGATATTTGCATCTATATCAGCTTCTTAGCATCAGACTAAGTCAGCTGGTGTTTTTTAGGCAGTGTCCTGGCACATGATCGTCCTCATTTATGAGCTGCATTACTGTAGTGTTGCGCTTTATGAATCTGGCTCGGTGACTATCTGTGTGTATTTGAGTGGAGCTCAGGTCATCCCGCACGATGCTTTAAAACAACCTTAATCTGGCTTTCAGTAAGACCTTATCAGGTTAACAGAAAGGCCTGCTCAATGAAGACCATTCACTATAGCGCAGGGGTGTCAAACTCCAGTCCTGGAGGGTCGGTGTCCAGCACAGTTTGGTGATTTCTCTGCTCTGACACTACAATTAAACCTTTTGCGCTGAATCAGCTGTTTGATCAGGAAGATCACCAAACTGCAGGGATCCCGCCTCCAGGACTGGAGTGTGACATCCCTGCTATAGCCGGAGAATCGAGAATTACTGTGTTGCCTGCCCCATTGTGTTGTTTGGGGGAGTGTATTTGAGCTCTGCTATGTTTTAAAAAGCAGTAAACAGAAAGCCGGGGGGGGGGGCGATTACATTTTTAAGATGAGTGGTTAAGGAGGATGACTTTGTATATTTAGCTCTCTGGTCAGAATTTTGGGGTTTAGCGCCCAGCATGGTACTGGAATGCCTCTGGTTTTGGCAAGAGACTGCGCTGGAGTGCGCACACACACATAGCACACCCCCACTCCTATTTTTAAGCTTTAGGCCCCAAATGAGAGGGTTCCTCTAGCCAAAAAAGGTCCAGCGAGATTAGCTGCTTGTTAAAGCCCCTTGCCAGCATTTCCACAGTCATTCGTCTGGGTTCTCCTGGTCCAGGCAGTCTGCTACCGCAATTTACAGCATTTCCACTCATCTACAGGGAGAGCAAGCCTCACTGCGCTGGGTCTGCGGTGGAGAGGCCCTGTATAGTACATTTGCTGAATTGGCAGAAGCACTTGGTCCAGCAAAGCAGAATGAAGATGCTACAAAGATGCCAGCTTTGAACGAGTTACGGGGGTTGTAGGGCCGTCACTACTGATTATATTACTGATCGAGTGATGGTTATTCAGTAATGCCAATGACGAGGAATAACCAAGAACATGAGAACCTGAGCAAGTTCATTTAAAGTGTGTCAGTCTTAGTGGACTTGTAGCTTCTGGTCAGTAGACTTGTGGCTCGCTCAGGAATCAGACGATGCTGGTCCGTCCCACTGGAGCTTTTCTCTTGTATATATGATCATATGTGAATATCAGTGTCCTCACAATAAACTCCGCTCACCTGAATCATCACTTCACTCTTATTGAGTTCAGGTTGTCTTATTTTGTTTTAAGTATAATCCTCCCTTTCTTTTTGAAACTTGTGTTGAGTGGTGAAAGGAACACGGTAGCCCAGCCGTATTTGTCGTCGACACCCTCTCAGACCGTATTGCACTTCGTCTCCGCTCCGTCTGTGGGTGCGTCCCTCAGCATCCCTCGTGCTCGTGCCTGAGAGTGCAGAATCAACAGTAGGTCATGTTGATTAGGAAATCACGGATGATGTTACCATCATTTTGTAAAGAATAAAGTTTGTAAATTTGCAAAATTGTACAGAAAGTGTCCCGAATTGTCTTCTCAAAGCTTCTTTTCAGGATGCGTTGTGTTCCAGCCTGGACAGATGGTCCAAATCCTCAGATTCTCAAATGAGGGAGACTCTGTGACAGAAAGGGAAAGTTCTGCTACCCTTTCACAACTGGAAAAAACGGTTTTTTGGATGAGACCATGAATAAGAAGGCCCTCACGTCTGCTTAGGAAACGTCAACGTAGTCTAATGGTGGAAACAGTGGACGATAGAGAGCCAATCTGAGTGACTACTGAGTTCACTTTTCACACTTTAGTCACAAAGCGTCTTCCATAAGAACAAAGATAAAGGAACAGAACTAATATGTAAGAAAAGAAACGTCAATAATATATACAGTACCAGTCAAAAGTTTGGACACCACCTGGACATTCGCTGGCTTTTCATGATTAAAAAATTTTCTACATTGTAGATTAACACTAAAGTCATGTAAACTATGAGTAAATACATCTGTAATTATTTAGTAAACAAACAAGTAAACAAACCAAAATATGTTTATATTTTACATTATTCACAGTAGGCACCTCTTACTTAGATGGCAGCTTTCTTAGCATTTGTGACCCCGCCAGGGAAAACCAGGCCAAAGTCACTGGGAAACTTATTGAGATATCGTGTCAATATCGTGTCACTCACATTAGCGACAAAACTTAGCCACTCAGTATTATTGCTGTAAATGAAAGATAACAGTCTCAGATATCTATCGGAGTAAATATTTTGATCAAAAACAAAACTTAAATTCACAAAAAAAGTTGTTTTGGAAAAAAAAACAATTTTGAAAAAAAAAATTGTGAACATTTTGAAAAAAAACCTGGTTTTCCCTGACGGGGTCACATTTTCTCAGTCAGCTTTATGAGGTAGTCACCTGGAATGGCTTTCAGTTAACAGCTGTGTCTTATCAAGATTTATGCATTTATTGCCTCTTAATGTGTTTGAGACATCAGTTGTGTGTCTATTTTGAAGCAAAATCTAAAACATGTTTTGGTTTGTTTATCACTTTTAAGTTTACTACATGATTCATTATGTGTTCACTCATTAAAAATTTGAGTTTGTCCAAACTTTTGATTTCAGAGGTGGGGTAGGACAACCAATCACATGTTAGGAAGAAATGGCAGAGCCAATCAGTGAGCTTGTGGACACTCTAAAGTGAAACAGGCTTCAGCTTGACTGGCTGTTTTCCGCTGGGTCCTAGTGCTCGATATTTCTCCATTTAAAGTAGCATAACACCATTTTTGGATGGTAAAACCTACAGGGGACCAAAACTAACTTTTGAAAAAGTGCAGGTAACGGGTCCCCCCTGCCGGTCGCAGATGGTTTCGGGCAGACACACTAAGGGATGTAAGAAGGGCATTACAGTAATATATGCGAGTTAAAATAAAAGCAGGTGTTAGCATTTCCAAATCCTCTCTTGTAACAACACGTCTCAGTTTGCTAAAATTCCTCAAATGAAAGAAACAAGATTAATAAGCTGCTTTATATGAGGATCAAAAAAGTCCCAAATTTCACAATGCAGCAGAGAAAGATGCCAGGCGGTGTAATCAAGGCAGTGTTAGCCTCACAGCTGCAGATCTAAAGTGTAACCTGGACTCCTCTACAGTACTAGTCTGAGATCATTTTGGGTAAATCAATGAGCAAATTGTTGCCAAGATGCAAACGTAGTCATTTTGATCCCTGTGATATGAATATGAGCTCCCAGGCTGGGCTTAGACTGTGCTTCTTCAGGCATATAACAGGATTTAAAGATGGGGGAGTTCTGATCAGCTGTTCAGCTCTGTGCCATAAACACACACAGACGGTAAGACGGTGTGTGTTCAGTAAGAACGGAACTGTCGCAGATCAACAGAACTCGAATGAAAGGACTGAGCACTTAAATCAGTGAGTACTCAAAAGATACTGCACAGTAACATCCAGCCACAGTCAAAGGTATCACAGACAAAAGCTGGAATGTTCTAGATACGTTTGTACTCAGCCTACACTCTTAAAGAGATGGTTCTTCAATGGTTCTTTAGTAAAGAAACTCCAATAACCATTTGCATGGTGAAAAGCGTTCTACAGACCAAGACTGTGTTGTTGAGGTTTGTGGGGCACCTGTTTGAAAAACGTTCCATATAGCTTCAAAAAGGGGTTCTGCTATTATGATGCCAAGTTTGTAGGAACCTTTTTTGCTGCTAGAACCATTTTCAATGCATGTCTATATAGAACCATCTACAGCACATTCCTCACCAATCTGAAGAAACATTTCATCATGCCAAGAACCCTTTGGGTTCTGTGAGTGTTCATGGTTCTATATAGAACCATTTTCTTTACTAAAGAACCTTTGAAGAACCATTTTAAGAGGGTATATGTGCACATTTTTAAATGGTTCTATATAGCACCAAAATGGTTCTATTATTACAAGCTTGACATCGTAACTACAGCAAAAACCTTTTGTGGGCTACATAGAACCATTTTTAAAAAAAGGTTCTGTATAGAACCATCAACACATTCCTCACCGGTCTGAAGAACCCTTTCACCATGTAAATAAGCCTTTATGCACACACTTAAAATAGATGGTTCTTTAAGGGTTCTTTAGTAAAGAAAATAGTTCTATATAGAACCATGAACACTCAAAGAACCCCTTTTGTTTTCCACATTAAGGAGGAATGTGCTGTGGATGGTTCTATATAGACGCATTTTAAAAGGGTTCTATATAGCACCAAAAAGAGTTCCTCTGTTATTAATAAAGGTTGCCAGGTTTTCAGAATCCCTCCACTGGAGTATTCTAATATATCTAAGGCATCTCGACTGGACTTGTGGAGGGAGTCCGAAGACGAGGAAGACCAAGAATAACCTGGATGGATAACATCAAGACATGGACTAGATTATCAGGTGCTAGCCTGCTACAAGCAACCAGAGACAGATGGCATTGGAGAGAAGTGACTCATCTGTGCAGCCTACCATCGCGAAGCGATGACGGCGTATGACATGACATGACATCTCCAACACTGCTATTGTTCTGCTGTGTTACTATAAGAGTTTTTGGTTTATGGAACATTTATAGTAGAACAAAAACTAGCACCCCTCCACCTTTGAAATTTTACCCATGAGTGCATTAAAATAAGTACTGCAGTGTTGCAGGAAAACTGAGAACCTGGCAACTTTGAACCTACATCACCAGCGTGGCTGTAACTACTGACGCCTGCACTGTTACCACAGAAACCCAGACAGATATGTGGACAGACAAATCAGATCTGATCTCTTACTAATAACAGTGTGAACAGTCATCTCAGCAGATCTGATCTGAGAAACTAATCTGATTTGCCTGAATGTAGCCACATGCTCACAAACCTAGGACCACATAGGTACCAAATGAGGACACTGGACCACTGGCTCCCTCTAGTGACGGAAGCTGACAAATGAAGCTCATGCTGACTCATAACACCATGCTTACAGTGTCACAATATAATACGATATTAAACAGTAACATCTATATCATGATACACAGATCACCAGGTTCTTCCCAATAAACAGCCAAGTTGTAACTTTAAACATATGAAGGCCAACAGCACCATCTGTACACATCCTGCTTTTAAAGACAAAGGATTTCAGAATTTAGATGTAAAGGTTATCACAATTGTGAATTCATAGTTCTGTGTTATTTATCCCCATAACAGCTGTGGATAAATAAGAAACTATATACAGTTGGCAGACCATTATAAATATCCATATTCTCAAAAATCTGATCTGTCTTGTTTATCAAATCTCTGCTGCCCTCTTGTGGCCAAACATCAGAAAGCACTTCGACAGTTAATTTGCAGCTATGAATGGATATTTCCTGTTTATGTGTTCTTATTTAATCAGATTATTTTCTTTAGTCAAGTGTCTTAGAGAATTCATGCTGCCATAAAAGCCTGATGAGGAGCAACAAAGTACTAATTGACTATAATTGTCTGTACTTGTGCTCTGATTTCAGGTCTTTTTATTAACAATAAATCAATATGACATAACTCATGATAATCAGAAACAGTGACATATGATATATGTTATATTGTATATATTCTATACATTTTTTCTATATACTGTATTTCATAGTTTAAATATATTTCTAGTTTTAGTTTAATTCTATACTTAATCTGTATTTACACTGTACATGGTATATAACCCTAACCATAGCAATTTTCATAGCCTTGTTATGACTGTAATGTTATTTACGTATATATATATATATATTCAAAAAGGGTATGTATGTTCAAAAACACATGTATCTGTTTATATCTTGCACATGTTAATTTGCACTATTGCTACTATTAGCACTTCTGGTAGATGATAAAATGCATTTTGTCTGTACTATACAATGACAAAGTCCTATTTATTAAATATTTTCTCAGGAAAAAAAACACTGTCCAGGTGTGTGATGTGATAACAGCAGTAGTAAATGTCCGGGTTACTGAAGTGTTTAGGTTTGTCTGGCATGTTCTGTCAGTTCCACCCATCAGCCAACCATAAGCTCGAAAGTTCGACGCATGCGCAGAAGCCGCACAGCTTCGTAAGCGCCGGCCTCGCTTCGCCGGAGAAAACAAACTGCGTGGAGGAGCAGCATGAGACCTGAAAGACTCAACCAGCACTTTCAACTGTTCTCAGGAGCCTTGGAGTAAATTCCTCTGCAGGGAGAGGTAAACGCCTTTGTGCTTATATAGAAGCAGTGGAGGAGAATATGTAAAACAAAGCATGAACGCAGAAATCCTAATCTTTGATGATGATGCTGTTAAACTTGTCTCCAGAACATGTGCTCATCTGATGCTAACGACAAAAAATGTGTGTACTGGGGGAGTCGTGGGCCGTCGTGCGTGTTCCGATTCAAAATTGTGTGAAATGCATGTCTGAAGGACCGGGTGACTTTGGCTGAAGTTGCTTTTCGTCTTCTCGACATAATTACGGTAGGAGTAGGCCGAAAGGAGGCCGCCAAGGAGTCCCGTGTTGATTGACGGGCCGGCGGACCAATGAAATCGCAGGATTCGGTGTCTGTCAGGGCGCTCAGCCAATCGTCTGTTTCGATAACCGTGCGCAACGTGGTGGAGCAAAGCGAACAATGTAAAACCTCTAAATGCGCCAACTTACGGTATAAATGTTTATGTACATGTATCTAAATGTTACTTTTAACGTATATACGATGTTTGTGTTTCTTTGACGTACACACGCCGCCAGTTCGGTGTGTGTTTACTGACAACGTTGCTCCCACGTTTCTCTTCGCTCAAAATGCTTCTTTACTGCCTTGTCATGAAGGTAAACAACGGAGAGGAAGCGCCATTTACGTCACTTTAGGCTCTCGGTCGTCACAGTCGCACGAAATCCTCTCGGAAAGCTCCTCACAGCACAATTTCTGATCACTATTGTCAGTTTTAACTGATTTTCGCGGCTGCTCGCGCCTGAACGTGACGCTCCACGAGACTGGCGGCCCGAGCGCTGTACACGTCATCAGGCTCCGGCTGCTGTGATTGGAGGAGAGCTGCGGAGCCAGTTACGAAACGAAGCTGAAAGAGGACATTTTACACAGAAAGCAGGCGGTTTGCTCACTTATTAAACTCTCATTTAAACCTCTCAGTTCTGCTGATCTACTCACAAACTCAACGTGCTGAAGTCCGAAACCCTTTCAGACCGAATCTAAATGTGAAGAACAATGTATAAAGCTTCTAAAAAGCTATTTGTGGCCGTTATAGCATCTCCGTCATGGAAAGGTTCATTTGTCATCATTGAATTCAGAAATTATTAATTACACACTTTGGCATCTCAAACCCTTTATAGTTTTAATGGTGACACTGTTTGAATGCTAATTTACTCCAAATTAAATTATATTTGTTATTCAAATTCAAATATTTGTTATATATTAAAATTATATAAAATTTGATATTATGGAATTTTATAAGCTAATCAGTAAAACAACAACAACAACAAAAATAGAAATCTCACTTTTAAAGTCTGCCTTAGACTTAACAATTTAAAAACATCAAAAAGACTTTTAACAGACTAAAATCTGACACCATCTCACATCTACAGACTTTATAGTCCCAGTCTAAGATTTTGGTTAAACATTAAAACATCCCTGACAACCTCAGGGTCACTTATTCTAAGATGACCGACATCTTAATTTATTCAGTAATTCAATACGTCTTGGCACAAATGATGAGACGGCTCGTTCAGGTTTTGTTTTGGGCAAACCTGCGTCTGTAAACAGATTAGAGTTAATTTTATCTTTAATCAGGCAGAGCTGAAGCTTTTCTCCGCTCTTGAAGAAAATGCTGATCGTCACTCCTCCTTTTGTTTCTTATCTATTATTTTCAGTCTGTGCAGCTTTGGCATCCTCACCCCTTCATCACCGGAGTAATTGGTGTTTTCAGTGATGCAGCCTCTGATTATGAGATCTCGGACTCGTAAGAGGTGCCGTTGTGACAAATCTGATTCTAAATCATGTTTGTTATGGCCCCGCCACTTCAGGGCCCAGCCTGGCGACGTGTCTCTTTGTGTTGCTCTGGTGCTTCGTCATGATGACTAGATGCTCCTCCTGTGCAGTGATTTACTCATAATTCACACCTGGAGGCTTTAAAACACATCACATAACTGCTGCCAGTGTTGCAAAACTGGTGATGTGCTGTTGACATTATTGCTGTGGTCATTATAATATATATACCCACTCTGAAAGATCTGACATGATGACCTTTCACTAGAAGATCAAAGTAACTGTTTGTGTTTATAATGATGATAACATCTGTAATAATAAGTGATTTGTTTTATGTAGAAAACCAGACTGCATAGATGATCTCTGAAGTGCTTTATTCCAGGCAAAAAAGAACAAATTAATCCACATTCTTGAATAAAACCTTGTAGTCAGTGCTGATTGATTTAATTTTATTTTATAATGTAAATATGATGAAACCTGGCGGCACGGTGGCTTAGTGGTTAGCACGTTCGCCTCTCAGCGCTGGGGTCTTGGGTTCGATTCCCCATCTGAGCGGAGTTTCCATGTTCTGCCTGTGTCTGCGTGGGTTTCCTCCGGGGTCTCCGGTTTCCTCCCACAGTCCAAAAACATGGAGGTCAGGTGAATTGGGTACTCTAAAAATTGTCCGTGTGTATGTGTGTGTCACCCAGCGATGGACTGGCGCCCTGTCCTGGGCTTAGTTGACTAATGTAATGCCCTGCCCCTGTGCCCACTGAAGGGGGTAGGGGACTAATCGCGACCCTGATAAGGATTAAGGCGGTGTGATAATGAATGAATGATGGAACCTCGGTTATCATTTATACTGGTTATCGTCGACTTTTTTTCAGGGAAATTTTGTCCCAGTTATAGTTCATCCACCCGGTTTTTGTCTGTGTGCACACATGACTCACTATTTCGCAAAAACAAAGCATCCAACCACACATTTGTTGTTCATTTTGGCTTTGTTTCTTATTGATAATGCTCAAAACAAACTAAAACAATAAAGTAATGACGCAGCACTACCACCTGAAAACAAATAGTAGCTGTGAACAGGTGTATAAAACAAAGGCTGCGGCTGGACCACACCAGCACTCTCTAAAACAGAGCGTAAACCTGTGAGAGTGATGTTAAATGTTCATTTATCCATTTCATGAGTCTTTTGTGTTTATTTCTCATTGTGTTCTGTGTGTAAAACTATAGTTATTCTACATAAAATGTGTTTTTGTTACTATTTTGAGTGTTCATTTCTCGAGTGGGATTACGTTATTACTTATAGGAAATATTGCTTCAGTTATGGTCCATAGTTTCGGTTATCAGGCACTTTAGAACAGATTAATGATAAACTGAGGTTCCACTGTAGTTAGATATTTGTAACTGTTTTTAGTCATCTTAGTTTATTTTAATTAATTATTCTACACATGAAGCTTAGGAGACTTTCATTCTATCATGTCAACGACAGTAAAAGCTGAGACTGACTCAGATTTGATCAGTTTTTAAACCTCACTGTGCTTTTGTAAACGTTGGAACCTTAGTGTATCACAGTCATTCTTTTATAGAAAAAGATGCACACTAAAAGTGTTTTTTGGGAAGCTTATGTCTGTTTGCATGGAGCGTGTTCAGTTAGTCAGGAAAAGTGTTTGTCAGCAGTTCAGTCAGTCAGTCAGTCTCTGTTGAGCCATCAGTTTCTGTTTGAGTCATTTTTATCCCTAAGAGTCGGTTTGTTCTTCAAAATGACCGAGTGAATGTTGGCCATCTCGTTGTGAAATGCTGGCTTTAAGTCAGGGGTGTCTAACTCCAGTCCTGGAGGGTTGGTGGTTTGGTGATTTCTTTGCTGTGAACCTGCTGAGCTGAATCAGGTGTGTTTGATGAGGAAAATCACCAAACTATGCAGGAATCCGGCCGTCAGGACTGGAGTTAGACTTCATCTAAACTAAGCAATATAAACTACTTATTAGAGATGCATTGATGGTGAGTACACAACATATGTTCTAGTATTTGATGCCAGGGAGAGGACGCACTGGTATCTCGTATCAGACAGCTTCATGGGCAGATTTGCATTTTCATAAATATCCTACGAGTGAGTTGCTGTAAATAGGGCAGCTGCTGTTTTGAAGTGACACTTGTATTGTACTTGTCTGTCGTTTTCAGCCCCAGACTACAGATTTTTAGCTTCTCTCCTGTTGGCAACACTGAAATCCTACAGTATCCTCTCCTAGTGTCTACCTATAAAAATCACTGTACCCTCCCAGCATCCTTACTGTTTGTCTATTTTATGTAATGTGCCAAAGTTAAATACTGACACCAGGGGGAGCTCAACATTGATCTACAGCAGCTACAACGATAAGGCTGCCTGCAGGTTTGCCTGTAAATGAGCCATTTTATGTTAACCCGTGAGCGCAGGCTATTAATCCATCACCAGTCAGGAGTATATTAAATTAATCAAGAAAGCTACTTAGAGCTCAGTGGCAATTTTGAAAGACGTCTTGATTGGTTGGTCTGTGTATGTGATGAGTCTTACAAGCTTTACCCAGAGCAGGTCTATGTGGCATAGTATCAAAAAAGCCAGTCTCCAGAATGACCATATCATTATCATATGAATGACAGATTGCATCATTTAGCGGGGGAAAAAAAGCGCCGCTGTCTGACTCGTGCTGAAAAATGTGTCTCTGCTTATTTATGCTCCTTTCATAATGAAAAGTAGACCCTTTATGGTTTCCGGGATATATTTCATTTTGTTCTAAGGATAAAAGAAGTTATGTAAGTGCAGAATTCCTTCAATATGCCGCAAATAGTGCCGACTCCAGAGGGTTACAGCTAAGAGAATTTTCAAAAATACAAAGGATTAAAAAACAAAGCAGCAGTGATACGACAGAGATGGTTGCTTGGCGAGATAACCATGTGAAGTGACCAGTCGTTGGCCTACCTGGTGGTGGATGACGTAAGCTAGCATGCTCGTAACTCAGATCACGTCATAAAGCAAAAAATGTACTATTTCAGTAGCAGGATAGTGAAAGACTGCATGACTGTAGGGTGTAGAGAGGTGTGGAGTAGTCGACAAGGTTTTGAAGGCTTACTTTGGATTAAGGTTAAGTGATACACAGCTAATCAATGGCTTCATTGTGTCTTCTAGGTTGGTACGAAGCGTCCACTATGACTAAGACCCCCCCTGAACGGCAAGGGATCACATTCGAGGTGGGGGCACCGCTGGAGGCACGGGACAGCCTGAAAAACTGGTGAGGGTTTTTTTTTTTTCTCTTTTCTCTCGACAGCCTTGGCCTCGGTCTCTCCCTCCTTCCGCTCCGGACTCGGTCGCAGCTGCCAGATCCTTCACCCTGTTCAGCATTCAAATCCACCAACACAGCCTTTCGCTTTCGTCTGACTCTGTCCTACTGCAGACACAAGCGTAAGAGCTGGGCTGCATCAAAACGGAAAGATATCCCGTCTTTATGCAGCCGAAACTTTTCAAAAGTTTAACTTCTGCTTAAAAACATGAAAGGTCCAAAAAAAGAGAGAGGCATAATTTGAATAGCAGATGTATGTGATAAGTATTAAGCATCACTTAAATATTTGATGTTTGAAAACAATTGCACTACAAAACCACTTTAGAGACATCAGACAATACAGTGGTAACCCTACTTACGAGCATCCCTACTAACGAGTATTCCAGGTAACGAGTCGAGATCTCGGAATATTTTTGTTCCAGGTAACGAGTAAAATTCCAAGTAAGTAGCCTAAATTAGTTCAAGTATGCCAACCGCTAGGGGCGCGGCGGTCGTAGCATCTCCTAGATACTAGCGTAGAAGAAGAGGTCAGTCATTACCTGGCGGCGCGGGGATCGCCAACCGTATGAACTTGATTAAATCCGAT
>BRDA01000810.1:58968-71153 GCA_036984385.1 Crenuchus spilurus
GTAAAACAGCATATGTGACCCCGCCAGGGAAAACCAGGCCAAAGTCTTTTTTTTTTTTTCCCCAAAATTTGTTTTTTTCAAAACAACTTTTTTGTGAATTTAAGTTTTGTTTTTGATCAAAAATATGTACTACAATAGATATCGGAGACTATTATCTTTCATTTACAGCAATAATGCTGAGTGGCTAAGTTTTGTCGCTAATGTGAGTGACATGATATTGACACGATATCTCAGTAAGTAGCCGAGTGACTTTGGCCTGGTTTTCCCTGGCGGGGTCACATATGGTGTTATCTTCAGTATAGATGCCAAAGTATTTACAAAGATGTCAAAGTTTTCTTTTATGTGGAAAGCGGGTCCAAATGGCTCTTTTGAGTGTTAAAGGTTGCCGACCCCTGAACTAGACTAACTCAGAGGATAACATTTGCAGACCACTGCTCTAGCCTTAAAGGGCCTGAAAGTGTTATTCTACATTATGAAGACCCTGCATTATATTGTTATTGTTAATCCAGGCTGCTACAGATCAAATCAAATTTTATTTATAAAGCGCTTTTTACAACTGATGTCACAAAGCAGCTTTACAGGGTTAGTAATAACAGACATCAAATCATTATCAAATCCCCGGTGAGCGAGCCAACGGCGACAGTGGCAAGGGAAAAACTCCCTCAGAGCTGGAGGAAGAAACCTTGGGAGTAACCAGACTCGCATGGGGGACCCATCCTCCTCTGGTCTTCTAATTCTAAGTGTGTGATGAATCATAATCATATGATGTTGTTGTAATGTTCAGGTGAGCTGATATGGTGACAGTAGTGGGACAGGAATGATGATGATCGTGGTATAAATGATAACGGCCAGAAAGTCCATATGAACTCCAATGTGGGCAGTAGAGTAGGGTATCTGGAGCAGGCCACAGTAGTTGGTCGTTGGTGGGCATCTGATCCAGGGAATGTGTAACTTAATTTCTCTCTCCCCGTCATCAACAGTGTGATGATTGTCTGTGCTGGCAGCACGGCACATGCATGGGCTTGTACGAGGACAGCGTACCCGACTCCTATAGTTGCTACATCTGCAGGGACCCTCCAGGTGAGCTCCTCTAATCTCCCCTCAACACACCGTCTCAGTGGAGCCTCCTCACTTTGATGAACTTTGGCCAAAAATCATTTCTTTCGCTGCTATCTGTCCAATGGTGGCGGCTCTGTATGTGTGATGTCTGTCCATTTATTCATGCCTGTGTATTTTTAGCTCAGAGACAGAGTCAGCGCTACTGGTATGATAAGGACTGGCTGAGCAGCGGCCACATGTGTGGTCTGTCCTTCCTGCAAGAGAACTACTCGCATCAGAACAGCAAGAAAATGGCCACCACGCACCAGCTCCTGGGTGACGTCCACCGCGTGTTCGAGGTGCTCAATGGCCTCCAGCTCAAGATGAGCATCCTCCAGTAGGTTGAGGCTTTTGTCAAGCAAATGTGTTTGAGGTTGTCATTTCTTACTTGATTGATCTTTGTTCCAGATTAAGAAACTACAAAGACTGCAATCAGTGGTCGTCCTCTGACCCTGTGGTCTTTGTTTACAAAGTGAACAATTCACTTTACAAAATCTGTTCTGCAGTTTATTTACAGCCGTGCTTGAAAGTCTATGAACCCTTTAGAATTTCTGCATAAATATGACCTAAAAAGTCCTAAAAGTAGATAAAGGGAACCCAGTTAAACTAATGAGACACACATATTAGACTTGCTCATTTATTTATTGAGGAAAATGATCCAATATGACACATTTGTGAGAGACAAAAGTATGTGAACCTCTGCTTTCAGTATCTGCTGTGACCCCCCTTTACAGCAATAACTGTAACTAAACGTTTCAGTAACTGTTCTTTAAACGTTCTTTGGTAGAACGACTTGTGTGTTTAGGGTCGATAAAACCTAAAAGTTCTGTTTTGGTCTCATCCATCCACAAAACATTCTTCTAATAGTCTTCTGGCTCGTCCACGTGATCTTTAACAAACTGCAGACAAGCAGCAATGTTCTTTTTGGAGAGCAGTGACTTTCTCCTTACAACCCTGTCATGCACACCATTGTGGTTCAGTGTTGTCCTGATGGTGGACTCATGAACATTAACATTAGCCAATGTGAGAGAGGCCTTCAGTTGTTTAGAAGTTACTCTGGGGTCCTTTGTGACCTCGCTGTCTATTACACGCCTTGCTCTTGGAGTGATCTTTGTTGGTCGACACTCCTGAAGAGGTAACGATGGTCTTGAATCTCCTCCATTTGTACACAATCTGTCTGACTGTGGATTGGTGGAGTCCAAACTCTTTAGAGATGGTTTTGTAACCTTTTCCAGTCTGATGAGCATCAGTAACTCTTTTTCTGAGCTCCTCACAAATCTGCTTTATTTGTTCATGATACACTTAAACAAACATGTTGTGAAGAGCAGACTTTAATAGATCTCTGTTCTATAAATAAAACAGGTGCTCACTCACACCTGATTGTCATCACATTGACTGAAAACACCTGACTCTGATTTCACCTTCAAACTAATTTTTAATCTTAGAGGTTCACATACTTTTGTCTCACAAATATGTCATATTGGATCATTTTCCTTAATAAATAAATGAGCAAGTCTAATATGTGTCTCATGTGTTTAACTGGGTTCTCTTGATCTACTTTTAGGACTTTTTAGGACATATTTATGCAGAAATATATCAAATTCTAAAGGGTTCACAAACTTTTAAGCACCACTATAGTTAGTTTACAGTGTCTATGTGACAGGACTGGGTCCGTATAAAGCAGGCGCACTTTCTCTGATAGGACACAAGCCCACCCGGACCTGAAGTTATGGCGGCAGCCGTGGAGGTCTGCTGACACTGTGCGCAGAAGGTGGGCCGGAGACTCGGGTGTGACCACGCCCTCTGTCCCCTCACCTCATGCAGTCGAGCTCAAGGACGATGAGCCCAGTGATCCAGCGCCTACGGGCCCCCCGTTTTCCTTCCACACTTCCTACATCAGCAGCGAGCACTGCTACCAGAAACCGCGCACATACTACCCGGTGCTGGAGCGGAGGCTGGTGGTGGAGACGCGTGGCGGCTCAGAACTGGAGCACAGCCTGCGCAGCAGCGAGGACTTGCTGGAGCTGGCTGAGCATCGTTACGGAGCACCACTTGAGTATGACCAGTGCAAACTGCAGCTTGCTGACCGCACCGTTGCCAGCGCTAAAGTGAGTATCAGCGCTGTGGTCAGATTTATTTATCACTGACTTGTGATGGCATGTCCCGTGTACCCTTGCCAGGCAGCTGTGTTTAAATCTGATCACTTGTACAGTCCATGGCTGGCTTATGATGAATGTTTTGATGTGCTAATCACATTACCAGGGATGGACAGAGTCTGTAGCAGTCAGTCACGTCGTATTCATCTACTACTGAGCCAAAACACAGCTGATGTGATGACACATTAATCGACTGATTGTACTTTTGTACGTCTTTAAAGCAGGCTCATTTGTTTTGGGTGACCATACTGATGTTTGTGCTTTCAGGAACTGGAGTGTCGGATGAAGCTGTTGGCAGCTGCTGAACGAGAAATGAACTGCATGGTTGAGGTGAAGGAGGAGGAAGAGGAAGAGGAGGAGCCTGACCCTGTGACTTGCGACACCAAGCCTGATCCTGACTTACTGTTACACCAGCAGTGGCAGCTGAACCTGCTGGAACACATTGAGGCTGTGCAGGAAGAGGTCAGCCACAGGATGGACATCATAGAGAGGGAGCTGGATGGTAAGTGTGGGCCCAGCAATGTCTGCGTGATGTTTTTGTGTAGTTTGTTTTGGAGTGTCTGGAACAGATTAATTGGATTTACATTATTTCTTATGAGAAATGTTGCTTCAGTTATCGTTTCAGGTTTCGGTTATCATCCGACACTTTAGAACCGATTAATGAAAGAATCAGATTTACATTAACACACAACAGAACAACATTAACGAGACTTAAAACTGTATCCTACATAGTTAAACTAAGATAGCTAGTTAATTCAACTCGAAGTTTAAGGCACCATTAATAGTCAGTTCAGCTAGCATACGTAAAAAAACACATTTTATATAGAATAACTATAGTTTTACATACAGAACACAATGAGAAATAAATACAAAAGACTAACGAAATGGATAAATGAACATTTAACATCACTCTTACTCTGTTTTAGAGCGTGCCGGTGTGGTCCAGTCGGCATCCTTTGTTTTATACACCTGTTCTCGGCCGCTATTTGTTTTCAGGCAGTAGTGCTGCGCGCCGTCGCTTTAGTGTGATGTGTTTTAGTTTGTTTTGAGCGTCATCGAGAAACAAATTCAGAATGAATGACGAACGCGTGGGTGAGTGATGAAAGTGTGGGTGGATACGTTGTGGCTTTCTCCTTACAACCCTGTCATGCACACCATTGTGGTTCAGTGTTCTCCTGATGGTGGACTCATGAACATTAACATTAGCCAATGTGAGAGAGGCCTTCAGTTGTTTAGAAGTTACCCTGGGCTCCTTTGTGACCTCGCTGTCTATTACACGCCTTGCTCTTGGAGTGATCTTTGTTGTTCGACACTCCTGAGGAGGTAACAATAGTCTTGAATTTCTTGAAATTAGCCGCGAGTCACAAAGGTACGCGGACGAACGATAACTGCGACAAAATTTCACTGAAAAAAGTCGACAATAAACTTGATCGTACGATAACCAGATCAAACGATAAGAGGTTCCACTGTAGTTGCTAAATAACGGTCTGCTATTAAATTTGGTCACATTTTATTTTCATTACATACGCAGGTGCTGGTCATAAAATTAGAACATCATGGAAAAGTTGATTTATTTCAGTAATTCCGTTCAAAAAGTCAAACTTGGATATTATATTCATTCATTACACACAGACTGATATACGGTGGGGCCAAAACATATTTATTCAGCTGATTGTGCAAGTTCTCCTACTTAGAAAGATGAAAGGTCTGCGATTTTTATTTTTTTCCACCATAATTTACAAATAAATTCTTTAAAAATGTGATTTCCTGGATTTTTTTTTCTCATTTTGTCATAGCTGAAGTGTAGCTATGATGAAAATCACAGACCCCTCATCTTTCTAAGGAGGAGAACTTGCACCATCAGCGTCTGACTAAATACTTTTCGGCCTCACTGTAGATCTGTGGCTAGACGAGCTGAGATTGATGCTCTGTATCGTATAAACCACCAAATTAATCTGCAGTTTTAAGATGAAACTCAAATCTTTCATCTTTTCCCTCCAGTTTTGGAAAGCTGGCTGGACTACACAGGTGAGCTGGAGCCTCCAGACCCTCTGGCTCGCCTCCCCCAGCTGAAGCATCGCATCAAACAGCTACTGACGGACCTGGGAACAGTCCAACAGATCGCACTGTGCTCCTCGTCCACGTGAGGGCGCCAGAGCACAGCGCTCTCTTCACCAGCGAACAGGAGAGCTGCATCAAGGAGACTTGAACTGAACAGATACTGTACTGGTGCTGGCGAGGCACAGTTGGCCAACATGATGCTCTTATTGTGATGGCACGTCTTATGCGCCAGGAAACTTCAGGCCAAACGAATCAAGCCATGACGGGGAGAGAAAGAGTTACTTGAAAGTTTACTAGGTTAGAGATTTGAATGTATTCGGAGGCTGAGGTCCGTGTTCGGACACACATCACTTTGCTTTGACATGAAATGGGGCTCTAATATCGTGAAATGCAAAGGAACAATTATTTTTCTGGAGAGAAGCTTTTTGGCACTTGGAAAACGTCGATTCCTTTAGTTTTTGTTGGTTAACTTTCTCCGTTTGCTTTGCAGACTTGCTCATGTTTAACTTTGGGAATGAAATCCTGCATATACTGTAGCCCCAGACGTGGGGTTTGAGGCGGTGGCGATGGGTTTTGTAGCTGTTTAAAAACAAAGTACACATGTTAATATGAAAATCTATTTTAATCTGAAGAGTAATTGCATCTTTCTTCTATATTTGTACTAAATAGACGATATAAATGGCCTCTCTGTAGTCTTTAATCCACGTTCCGGACAGTTTCTGCTTGTTTTTGTTTTGTTTCTGCTCTTACGTTTGATCTAAACTGCATCGTTATTAACTGTGACCGAGTCTGCATTCATATGAATAGTAATAGGACGTTTATCCTTAATCTCTTGTGAATACTGTACTGTTGTTCCTTTCCTGTCTGCCTTGGTTTCGGACATGATTGCTGTGCTTGTGTTTCCTGTGAATGTTTTTACTGGTGTATTTAACAAGCACAAGGACTCAGATTTCCATGTTTCATGTAAAATGTTCACTGTAGGTTCCCCTTTGTGTTTTTTAGGCTCCTAAATCTAGTACTTAAGGTTTTTTTTAAACTTTCTTTACTCAAATCCAAATTTTTTTCCCGTTTTTTTTTTCTTTTAAGGCTGAATTTGCCTTTTTAATTTATTATAATGGAGAATTTTAAGTTATTGACTCTGCTGTGTGTTTGTTTTTCTGATCACTGCTCTGCTTTGTGCAGCAGTCAGCTGTGTTTACGTCCTCCACTCTTGGTTCTTTAGTAAAGAAAATGGTTCTAAATAGAACCATGTACACTCGGAGAACACTCATGCTGAAATGGTTCCTCGAGTTGATTAGGGAAGGTGTTGTATGTGGTTCTCCTGTATATAGATGTCTTTTTTAAAGGGTTCTGCTATCGTTACGGTGTCAAGCTTGTAACAATAGAAGAACCCTTTTTGGTGCTGTACAGAACCATTTTCAAAAGACTTCTCTCTATAGAACCATGTACAGCACTTTCCCCATCAATCTGAAGAACGTGACCATGGAAAGAACCCTTTTTCCACAAGAAGGGTTCTTTTAAGTGTTCTATATATATAACTAAGGGTTCCATAGATTGATGAACCCTTCGAATGGATAATGGGGTCTTGGCATGGTGCAAGGGTTCTTCAGATTGATTCAGAAAGTGTTGTAGATGGTTCTGTACAGAACCTGTTTTGCTGTAGTTATGATGTCAAGCTTGTAATAATAGAGGAACCATTTCACAGCACATTCCTCATCAACAGAAAACTTAGCTCTGTGTGTGTTTACACTCTTAAAAAAGGTTCTACAGAGAGCCACGAACAATCAAAGAACCCAAAGCGTTCTTCACATGGTGGAAGGGTTCATATAGGACAATGTGCTGTTGCTGGTTCTATAGGTAAGCCTTTTGAAAAGGGTTCTATAGCACCAAAAAGGCTTCCTCTGTTATTAAAGCGTGACATCGTAACGATAGCAGAACCCTTTTTTGGGGGCTCTGTAGAACCGTTTTCAGAAAGGTATGCATCATACTGAAGAACCTTTTCACTACGCAAATAACCCTTTGGGTTCTTTGAGTGATCACGGTTCTGTGTAGAACCCCTGAAGAACCTTTTGTAAGAGTGTAGTAGTGTGTCTAGGCTGAGTAATTTGGCCAGTGTGCTGGTCCTGATGAGAGAGCGTCTGTGTCAGTGGAGCAGATGGACCCACAGTGTGTAGTCATAGAGAGAGTCAGAGGTGTGTTTCAGTGCCACTCATCCATCAGTTTTGTTTTTCTCTCTTTCCTCCATAGTTCTCTCTCTCTTCCTCCTCTCAACCTGTGCCTGACATTCTTCTGTTTCAGACCAATATATACAAACGTATACCTCCCCAGCAAGCTGCGTTCAGCTCCACGGAATCTACAACAGGGCAGACATGTTTGTTTTTTTATGCTTTCTTTTCTTGTGCAGCCAGTACACCGTCTGTTTCTTTGCTGTGAGTCGTGTTGTCTGCCGTCTTGCATTAAAAATCAAATACAGTAATTGTTTATGAATGAGTTCGGCCCTTGTGTTTAAAAGGGACTTGGGCTGATTTAGTGAAGATCCCTTTATCTCCAAGTCTCTGGGGAAAATATCTTGTTAAGCATATTAACACATAACCTGAAGCCAAGAAAATAAATATGTACTGACTGTACGCTCAGCTGCCGGCAGTCTGTGGACTTTTTACAGGTGTGCCCGCATCTCCATATACAGGTGTCTTGATTTGGTTACTTGTTAACAGTGCTGTACATACAAAGCTATCAGGTGACTTACCTTTTACGGCATTTGGCAAACTCTTCTCCACAGCGACGTACATCAGTGTTTTGTTTACATTAAGAGAATTATATCCGCTAGCACAGACGGGTTAGAGTCCAAACTACTCTTCAGTTCAGACTGAATCTGATACGAGCGGCTACATGAAGCGAGTGATGTGGGAGAACTTGGACCGATTGAAGACCAGCCGAGCAGCTGTATTCTGGATCAGCTGCAGGGGCCTGATGGCTCACAAAGGAAGACCAGCCAGGAGCGAGTTTCAGTCGTCAAAGTCTTACTGCACACACTGTAATGTTGTGCAGAGTTAACTCAATTATCTTCACATACTCATCGTTCATCAGATATTTTCTTACAAAGTGAGTTTTAATCAGGCTCAGGTTTTAATCCAAGCTAAAAATGTATAAAAATGTAATTTTACAGGATACTGTAAAAGTATGTCCCTCTGAGACATTACTACAAGAATATTACGCATGATTACACCTTACGATTGAAAAATGAAGAACAAGTCATTAAAAGTCTTAATAGTTTTCAATTCCAGGAACATAATGCTGATATATGCTGGTTAGTGCTGACCTGTAACTAAGCTGGGTGACCACCTGTGTCTAAAACAGACTGGTTTTGTTGGTCTCTACTGATTTACAGAGCCCGCACAGATAATTGTGCATCTCCAAACAATCTGAAAAAGTTAATTGTTCATAAATTATAAAAGGTTAACTTATTTATATTAATTACATGTAAAGTGGCCTTTATTTGTTTTAATCTTGATAGTTTCAATAGTACAGAGCCCTTAAGGTGACATCTGTGTAAAAAACAATGTGTGGTTTTATTTGTAATTATTTATTATCATTATTATTATTATTATTATTATCATTATTACAAAAGAATTATTTTGTATTTATTTTTATTTTTAATTTAAAAAAGGCTTGAAATATGTCACTTTACTAAAATATTGAATACATATGAAAGTTCACCTTTGTAAAATTAAATTCTGAACACAAATGAACTTTGTTCGCCATATTTAGCTGCACCAGCAAATCTTACACTCTACTGGATTAGCGACGTCGTTGAATCAGGAGTTTAATTCATTGAATCGGACAATTCAAAAGAATCTGTTTGATGAACAGAATCGACATATGTCATAGAATAACATATTTAAGCCTTTTTCTTTTTATGTTGACACTGTTTGAATACTACGCATCTCCGAAGATGGCAACATGTGTAAATAAAAAAATGAAGCATTTGAATCAGGAGTTTGATTCAGCTCAGTTCAAATGAATCGGTTTAGTAAAGTGAATCGAACTTCTCCTCATTGTATTTGACTCCGCCCCTTCCCACGAGCAGAGCGAGCAGATCTGAAGCGGAGAACAGAAGCTCCTTCAACTCGTCCGGATACACACTCGTCACCGCGCTCTGATTTTGGCCATCGGTGAGTGCTCGTGTTTGTCTTTGTTTGTAGGCGTTTCACTCTCGCACGTGTTCAGTGTTTGTTGGTGAACACACGACGGTTTTACAGAAGAGCCGCTGAGCTGACAGGAGAGCTTCAGTCACTCAGCTAGCTTAGCTAACGGTTAGCCGCGCGACCCGTCTGACAGAGCAGTGTGCTAGTGGGCTCACTACTCGCCTCAGTGTGCGGACAGTGTCAGGTCACGTGACCCTCAGGAACTGGCGCGTGCTCTCTATAGACAACTGTCACAATCACCCAGAAAGTCCAGGTGGTTCAGTGAGTCGGTTCCTCTTCTGAAGCTGTAATATTACTTATTAGTGACTTCGTATAGTTTACAGACTGATTCAGCTCGACTTTGACTCTTAAAAGAGACTCCCCAAGGGTTCCTTAGTAAAGGAAATGGTTCTATACAGCCAAAGGGTTCTTTACGTGGTGAAAGCGTTCTTCTGGTTGATGAGGAATGTGCTTTATATGGTTCTGTATAGTACACTCTTAAAAGAGATGGTTCTTTAGTAAATAAAATGGTTCTATATTGAACCCAAAAAGTATTATTTCCATGGTGAACTGGTTCTTCAGATTGATGAAGTGCTGTCGATGAGTCTACATTCCTAAAAACAGATGGTTCCTCAAGGGTGCTTAAGTAAAGGAAAAGGTTCTATATAGAACCAATAACACTTCTTCAGATTGATAAGGAAAGTGTTGTAGATGGTTCTATACAGAAACACTTTGAAAATGGTTCTAGATTGCCCCAAAAGTGTTCTGCTTTATTTGCGATGTAATATTAGAGGAACCCTTTTTGGTGCTATAGAACCATTTTCAAAAAGTTTCTATATAGAATCAGTTTGTTTACATCCTACACTCTTAAAAAAGGTTCTTTCATAAAGGAAATGGTTCTATACAGAACCATGAACACTCAACGAACCCAAAGCGTTCCCAAAAAGGATTGGTGATTGATGAGGAATGTGCTGTAGATGGTTCTATATAGAAGCCTTTTGAAAATGGTTCTAGAGCACCAAAAAGGGTTCCGCTATTACTACAAGTTTGACATCGTAACTACACCTTTGGGGGCTATATAGAACCATTTTCAGAAAGGCTCTTTATAGAACCATCTACAACACTTTCTTCATCATTCTGAGGAACCCTTTATCCACACAAAGGGTTCTTTGAGTGTTCATGGTTCTATTTAGAACCATTTTCTTTATTTTAGAACCCTTTATTTTAGAACCCCATCTTTTTTAAGAGTGTAGAGGATGGGAGTGTTACAGCGCCCACTATCATTCTCTGAAGTCTTGTACTGAATTAAATGATGTAAAGGAGTGAAGTATACTGTAACTGTATAAAACTGGGTTCAGGTGCGTGCCCGTTGGCCAGGCGGGCACAGTTCCTCTCAGACACGTTCACGTGCATGTGAAGAGGCAATACAAGAGGAGTTGTGACAACAGCATGTACCTTAGGCCTGTGTCATTGCTTTTTGAATTGGAACACAAAGGGTTTTGTGCCAAACGTGAGAACGTTTGTTCTTCGTAAACTTGATGAATTGTACATCAGTGACGTTTACCAGCCTCGGACATAAGTTCGGAAGTTGTAATGGTCACAGGACCATCATCACAGCATTCGATTATGATGTATGTTGTATTTTCAGTTACAGTGGGGTGGTCGTTTATGCCCGAGAACATTTAAATGTTCTACATGAAATGAAAACAGCAGACGCTGACACTGTGACCAGAGGATCCTGAGTTAGAATCCCGGTCATGCTGTTTGCCATCAACAGCCGGAGCCCAAGAGAGCATAAATTGGCAGTGTTCTGTCCTGGCAAGTAGATGGCGCTCCCTTCCTATCACTTTCACATTGCAATGTCTGCTGGCTCAGGCGTCTACTGATTGGTCCATTCGGAGCTGGGAATCCTGCGCTTTCCTCCGAGCACGTTGGCTCCCCAGTGACGGTGTATCAGTGGTAGTTAGAAAAGAGGCGGAGCCTATATCACACACAGTGGAGGAGGCTTGTGCTTGTCTTCACCCTCCTAGAGTCAGGAACAGTGCAAAAGAGCCCTAACGGAGGGGATGGGCTAATTGGCGTCTACTACATTGGGAAGGGGATAAAAATTGGCAGAAATAAATGTTAAAACAACAGGAGGGTTAGATGGCTCAGAGTTATTCAGTGTAGCATGAAATCTGCACGATGTTGGAAAGAAGGAACATGTTTGTCATTCCCGATGTTGTAGGCAACAAATCTGAATGATCTCTTTCATAGCAACAATTATTTCCCAATGTCCACATAGCTCAGAATGTAAGAATTGATGCCATTTCTGGTTTTTTTTTCAAGACTAACCAATAGAAAGCCAATGTTGTGAAGGAATGCAGATCCATAAATCCATAAAAAATGAATCTGGAACAGGTTCTCGTATTCAGCCTGCGCACATGAACTGATGTGATTTCCCAGCGCGATTAGAAGTTTCATTAATGAACGTTAATTAGTAAATTTTAATAAACAGCTTTATTACTCCCTTGGCCTAATTTCAGTCCACATTGAGTTTGCAAGGTTGGCGCTCTCTTGGAGTGACTGTGCCGTGATTGGCATCAAACTATCCTCAGAGCGTAGAACCTTTAAATACATGTCAGCAGACACAATAGGTCCAGAGCGTTATCTTTGCGTGTCTCTGATAACGGTGCTGCTAACCCAG
>BRDA01000811.1:0-45806 GCA_036984385.1 Crenuchus spilurus
TTATCTACACTCCTTCTGGATCTACAGTTATATATCAGTTGGAAGATGCAAAAAGGAGTACAACAGCACCATCTAACATCACAAAAAAAAAAAAAAAAGAATCAAAATGTGTTCATTATTGCAATTTATCATAAGAAGTAACAATCTAAATATCCAAGTAAATAACAAAAATCAAATGTTCTTTATTGTTCTGTACAATCTGAAAAGAAACATCTTCACATGAGGTTTTTGGGAGACAGCTGTAGTGGGTACATTAGTATTTAGTCCAGTTTCCACCTGCAGCACTACTACTGTCATATAAAGGCTGTCCAAAACAATGTGCAAGGGTTCCAGGTCATTTGGTCCATGTTCAGATGTTTTTGTGCTGATGGGGAAGCTTCCTGCGATCTTTCATGGCATTGCGTTTTCGTTTCTTGCTCAAGAACTTCTCCAGTTTCCCACTCTTTTTCAGTTGATTGTATTTCTCAGCCAACTCCAACTTCTTCTTATCAGCTAAAAAAAAACAAAAGTAGGCATAATCGATGTTTACACCACCAACGCATCACTGAGTGTGCTAACGTGCACTTAGTAATTCAATCATAATCAGATTATTCAGGTCCAATTACTCCAATTTCTTAGATCAGATTAAGGCCTAGAAATCCAATAAACACAACTGGACTTTAGCTCATTTATTAGAATTCTCAGTGCACGTATACTCTTCCACTGATATGAATCGTTGTTTTCAGTCTGATCATGTATGAAATCAGAGCACTGTCTCTATAACAGAAAGCAGAGTTTAAAGCAGTGCCCACAAGATGGCAACAAAACACTTTTGAAGCAATGCTGAAACCCTGTATGGTTGAAGAAATAAAGAATTGGACTTTTCTTCATCTTAAACTGGTAATAAATGCTCGACTCTGTCTTTGCAGCGATTTGCCAGTAATGTGGGTCTTTGTTTACATTGCTGACTGGCTGGTTGTAAAGCAGAAATCTGATTACTGACCGATCTATGTAGACCCTGAGCTCTGAAACACGTGATGACCCGAGTGTATGTAATCAAGTTGTATTAGATTATTAAGAGCATATGAACACGCTCATTGGCAAACGTAAATGATGAAAAATGGGTGAGGCTGCTGAAGGGAAGTGACCAAGCTTACATTTCTTTAAGTAGAACGGTCTGTGTCCCTGAGCTACAAGTTCTTGCTGCTGTTTCTTAAACTGAATCTCCTTCTCTTGCTGTTGCTCCAGTTGGTGCCGGGCACGCTCTTGGTTCTCCTGTAAGATACAAACACACAAGCATGTAGTAAAGAGCAAAAAACTGTATGTAGTGCACATTCAAGTGTTTTTTTTTTAATACTTACCATCCTCTTAAGCAAAGATTTCAGTTCCTCTTTTCTATCACTTGATTTGATTTTTTTTAGTTTTTTCTTCAGCATCTGAAAAAGGTCAATAAAGATCAATTACAAAAAATATATAACAAAAAGAGTCTAAATATTAATATTGTAATTCATTACAACCATCTGACCAGAGTGTGTCTACACAGCTCTATTTTCTCAAATACAGGTATACATTCCTCCTGGAACCAGCATTAAACATTTGAAACGTATGTCACAGTAGCTCTTCTGTCAGTTCAAACCAGAAAGGATTACCTTCAGTACCCACAAGCATCAATTTGAAGGTGGTCGAAACCTTGCAGCTGATTGGGGGTTTGCTCATCAGCCATTTTGGATACTCTGACCAAGTCTTGTAGTTAACACTGGTTACAAGAGAACATGTAGTGCCTGGTGTCCTGAGAGTACAGAGCTGTATAGCCACACACCAGTCAAGCGATTTTAATGTTTTGTCCATGTTGTGGCTTTGTTGCAGATGCAGGAGTAACTGGGGGCAAAAAATCTAAATTTTAAACAAACCTGTGTTTCTTTTTGTCTGATTTCATCAATGAATTTGTAGGTATGCTTGAACACTTGCGGCCTGAATTCGCCAGAGAGGTCATCAAAACGAGGATCCCTCAAGATCTGAAAACCAAACATTACAAAGCTCATCATATACATCATAAGATTTACAAACACAGTGCTTCATCAAAAACTAGAATATCATGAAAAAGTAGGTGTGTGTTCACAATTTTCTTTGACTTTTTTACATTTTCATTACACACACAGTGACATACTGATATGGACAATATTGTTGGTATCCTTCTGTTAAAGAAAGAAAAACCCACAATGGTCACTGAAATAACTTGAAACGGACAAATGTAATTAAAATAACACTGAATATTAACTAATGAAAATCAGACATTGCTTTTGAATTGTGCTTCAACAGAATCATAATAAAACTGGCCTGGACAAAAATGATGGAAACACTAAAAAAGATCATTTGACTACAGAGACCACAGTGCACATGGACCAGACAGCTAAGGAGATGTCCCAGGAGATTTGAAAAAAAAATAATAAACAAGCATGTTAAAGGGAAAGGCTATAAGACCATATCCATACAGCTTAATGTTCCTGTGACTACAGTTGCACACATTCAAAAGTTTAAGGTGCACTGGACTGTAGCCAACCTCCCTGGCCATGGCCACAAGAGGAAAACTGATGACAAGTTGAAAAGACGAATAATACAAAATGGTAACCAAAGAGCCCAGAACAACTGGAGTAAACTGTGCTGCCAATGTCAGAAAGCTTTGCATCGGTCACAGGTCATCCAACAGGTTAATAATCGAAAACACAGCTTAAAAATACCCAAGAATGGCTAAGAGCAAAACACTGGACTAGTCTAAATTGTGAGGTTTACCTTCTCTGATCTAAATCCTATTGAACAACTGTGGAAAGAGGTGAAACATCATATGGAGAAGAATTTTCAAACCTGAGACAGCAGGAGCAGTTTGCTCATGAGGAGTGGGCCAAAATACCTGTTGACAGGTGCAGACGTCTCACAGAGTTACAGAAATCGCTTGATTGCCTCAAAAGGGTGTACAATAAAATATTAAGTTCAGGGTAGCATAATTTTTGTCCAGGCCAATTTTTAATGATTCTGTTGAACCACATTTTCATTTGTTAATTTTCAATCAAAGTTAATTACTTTTGTCAGTTTCAGTTTTTTTATTAAAACAAAACGGCTGAAATGTGTTACTTTAAGCGTAATGAATATAAAATGACAGTTTACCGTTTTGGACTAAATTACTAACACAAACAATTTCAACTTTCTGGAGGTAGTAGAGAGTTATACTACACTCACCGTTTTCTTCACATGCACTACTTTTCTGAGATAAGGAACTGGTTTCTTAGCAGAAATCTCATCAGGTCTGTGAAAACATTAAAAAGCGCTGGTGTGAAAAACAGAGAGGCATCAATGACTTAATGTGAGTCACAGAAGACTTGTACCTGCACTTGCTCAGTTGTTTCTTGGGTTCTGCAGTCGGCTTGACCTTCTTTTCTCCAAATGCAATCTTACTGTATGTTTTAATCCCTATTTTGTTTTGTAGCTTCATAATCTCCTCAAAAGCCATGGTTGACAGATCTGTGCAAAAACAACAAAAACAAAATTTGTGTAACATACTTAGCAAAGTGTTACAGGTAACAGGATCATAACTGAAATCTCTTCATTACCTCTTTGTAACTTCATGCTGCTTCCACTGTCATGTATTTGTCCAGACTCTCCTTCCTCATTACTGGAAGAATCACCACTAGTCTCTGGATCCTCTTCATTTTCCATAGTACCATCATCATCATCATCATCTTCAGCTCCTCCATCACTTACTCTGTCTTCATCTTTCTCTTCTACCACAGAGTTCCTTTTACTGAATAACTCAAAGTTTTTCTCCATCTCCAAGGCATCCTCCTCATCAGATGTGCTTTCAGTTACATCAGACAGTCTTGTGGTCAGGGCATGCATTTTCTTTGTCTTTTTAATTGCATTGCCATGGGATGCATCACTGAATTTTTCTTTAAAAATAATTTGTTTTTTCCTAGATGCCATTTTACTTAGAACCTGAAAATGTAAAACATACAGAGATATTAGCTGTGAAGTTATATGGCTTATCTAGGCACTAACCAACCAACATGAAGATTAAATTAATTTCTTGTTTATGAGCATCTTTATCATTACTGGGATTAAATGATCATGGAAGTTCTGGGATCAGTTCTTCTTCTACAGGAGCTCATCTGTGATTTTATTCACATCCAGATCCCCCTGTCTGGTTTTCTCTTCCTGTGACTGAATGATCTACTGTTTTTAGGCAACTCGGAGCTCGTCTGATCATTTTTGTCCTGTCTGATACAAATTCTGACAATAAATTGATACTGAAATTGATTCTGATTCATGGAGATGTTTGTGATTGTATATGAAATTTTTGTTCTCCTGTGAGTAGATTTTTGGTTGCACAATAAATACTGAGAATACAGCTTAACTAATAGTGCATAAAGTCATCATAAAACAAAATATTGTCAGACAACGATGCTTTTAGACGATCTAAACATTATCTGACAAACATAAGAGAGTTGCCAGGTTCAAAATAATAATATTGACAACAGAAACAGAGACTTTTCCCATTAACTGCATCTTTACAGCAAAACGTATACTTACTATAGAGTATGTGTATAGTATGTGTGTGTGTATTATATATAAAGTTATAACGTAATGATTCAAGTTTAGTAGCTCGTAAACTTCACTGTAGTTACAGTGTTTAAAGTAACTGCTGATATTAAACACTGTTAAACTAATATAGTTGTAAATGAAGTGATAACACAAACAGAAGCCTTAGGTATAAGGAGAATAAATAAGTAATAAGTGTATAAATAATTGTAAGTATAATCACGTGACACATCCAGGTGCGTAAACCACCTTAGCTGATCCAGTTGGTGTTTTATAAGAATTCTTCAGTTCCACCTTAAATGCTGCCGTGTCTCCTGGAAAATGAGACCCGAGATTGACTGTAACTGTGCAAAATTTAAGGTAGAGCGAAGCTAAGCTAATTACCAACACACTGAGACATAACGTTCATACACTCACTCTGTCAGCATGTCTGTATATAATCTGTTTATTCGCTGTTATTTCAGCTGTTTGTTTAGAAAACCATAAGAATATTTAAGACTTAGAGACTAAACGAACACTTAGCTAACCAAGCAAATGTTAGCATTTAGCTACACACACTATACCTCAAATACTATAGCCCAATTTATATTGTAAAATAAATAGTACAACATTACACTCTCTCTGAACTACATTATGTACAATATTTTACACAGGAAAATTGTCAGGAAAATTACGCAAACTACTTACAGCACAGAGCTACAGATCAGTCTTTACCACGTGGCCCGGAGACAGGGTTGCCAGATCCAGATTAATTCCTTAGTCAAGTGTCTGCCTAAACCCTCCCTTATAAAGTCAAACTAGTCCAAACTCTTGTGTCTAACCATAGTTAAAGATATAAACTGCTAACAAAATCTGCTTCTGAGTAAACTCTATTAGTACTACTACTACTGTTACTATTTTCCTTTAGTTGTACACTGCCTGTTAAGTCTTCACATATTTACTGACTGACTTATATAATTAAATGACAATTTATTCATTTTCTGTGCAATATTAAGTACTTTTGGGTAAATTCTGAAAGTAGTCCAAAAGCATTCAACCCACGACCAGTCACTGTATTTAAATAGGGAATATGGCGGGGAAACAGCGAACCTGGCAACTGAGAAGTGTGGTAATAATGTCTTCCTCCAGAGGGCAACCTTCAGCATGTGAGGAGCTCGTTTTTCACACGTACTGTACTGTGTTGCCAAGTCCGCTTATTATAAGCGACGTTGGGCTTCTTTTTTAATAAAGTCGCTTGCAAATCTCGTGAGTTGCGGGTTGCGGTTTTTTGAACTTGTTTTTGAACGTGAAGTTACTTATTTGGGAGTTTCTTTCGGAGTAAAACTCTTTGATTATCTCCCAGCTGCCCATTTTAAAAAAAACATGAGAAGCACAAAAAATCTGCATACTGAGGCTAACAAACATGGGTTTCAGTGCCCCAAAATACGCAGTAAATCATTTTAGTGGTTGCCAGTAATTGCAAGTACATCAAAACACACTGTATTCTGTATAACAGGACACGTGAAGTAGATCCAGTGAAAAGGTTTGATCACATGTGTATCAATGCTCCGGTAACATTTAATGGCAACCATAACAACCATAGTAAATAACTTATGACAACCTGCGAATGAAAAAAGCAAAGACAAGAAACACTAAAAGTACTTTAAAAAGAAAGAATAGAGAAGAAACACCAAAAATATTTTAAGAGGAAGGAAAAGACAATGAACACTAACAGTACCCTAAAAGGAATGAAAAGACAAGGAATATAAAAGTTCTTTAGAAGGAAAAAGACAACAAGAAACACTAAAATTTGTCTAAAAGCAAGGGGCAAGGAACACTAAAAGTACTCTAAAAGAAAGGAAAACATGAAACACTAATAGTGCCTTAAAAGGAAGAAAAAGAAAAGGAACACTAAACATACTCTAAAATGAATGAAGAGACAAGAATCCCTAAAAGTACTCTAGATGGAGGACAGCATCGAGTACTAGGGGGATCACCCAGGACAGAGTGCCAACCATATCTGGGCATACATACATACACCAGTTTCATTTTAGAGTAGCCAATTCACCTGATCACCATGTTTTTGGACTGTGGGAGGAAACGCACACAGACAGGGAGAGAACATGAAAACTCCACCCAGATGTGGACTTGAACCCAAGAGAGGCGAACGTGCTAACCACTAAGCCACCGTGCCGCCCATAAAAAACAAAAAGCACCAAAATTACTCTAAAGACAAGAAATACTAAAAGTATGTTAAAGCAAAACATGAGAAAAGGAACACTTAAAGTACCCTAAATCAAAAGAAGGGACAGGAAACACTAAAAGTACTCTAGAAGGAAGGAAGAGAAAATAAACACTAAAAGTACGTTTAAAGGAAGAAAGATGCACTGAACACTAAAATACTCAAAGTACAGAAGAGACAAGAAACACTAAATAAAAGTACTCTAGAAGGGAAAGAAACAACAAGAAACCCTAAAATTACTCTAAAAGTAATGTACAGACAAGAAACACTGAATGTACTCTAGAACAATGGAAAAGACAAGAAAAACTAAAAGTACTTTAAAATGAAAGAAAAGACAAAAAACATCAAAATTCTAAAATAAAGAAAGAAACAGCGAACACTATAAGGCTACATTCACATTACACGGCTGAAGTGACTCAAATCATATTGTTTTCCTTAACACAGATCTGATGTTTTCAAGTCAGATTTGAGTCACTTTGATATGCAGTTCTAGATCAGATGCATATCAAATTTTTGTTAATATGCAAGTAATGTGAGAAGTCAGATCAGATTTGATGTATTTTTGTCTGTGCACATGCACATAGAGCTGGACCAGTGCTGACATCTCTCTTGTTTACACACAGAACTGCTAAATCATCAGCTGGCTGGCTTTTATTCCCCTTCTCTAACTGATCATATACAGTCCACCAGCTGTTTATTGTCCTCATAAGATAAACACCATCACACATCAGCTATTAACTCATCTGTTTTACCAGTTTTATTACAATTTTACTGATACAGGGTTGCCAGATCCTCAAGACCCTCAAACCCAATGTCTTACAGAAAGACACACTAAACAAACTGAAACTAGCCCAAAATCCAAAGTGTCTAATCACAGACATTTGAAGCTTTAAAAAGTAAAAAAAAACTTTAAATCTTATTTTTTCCTTCATTTTCTTTTTTAGAACATAGCGTTAAGGTATTAATAGAGAATGAACACTAAAAGTGCTCTAAAATTGACAGAAAAGGAAGACTAAAAAGGTCAATAATAAGATCTCATGCAGTGATATTTTGGTGTAAGAAGTGTTTTCTTGTTTCAGACTTACTTGTGCAGTTTTGAGTCAAGTGATCATAAACAAACACACAGACAAAAATAAGTCTAAAAATGTAACTTCAGAATCAAGGTTGAAAGAATGAAATCCTGGCTACAGTAGAGATGGCTAAGAGATTGTTTACTGTTGATAAATCTAGATTAAAATGAGAACTTTTTCAGAACTTTGTGTATTAAAAAAGTCCCTTTGTACTAATGGTGGGAAACAGTGAAAGTTACAGTAGCCTGTTCCAGCACATATGGCTCTGGACACCTGGATCAAATCAGAGCGAGGCTGCGGTCACAATGTGCAGTTTTCCTTGTTGCTGGTCTGTAAATATTTAGACAATAGTGCTCGTACATTACACCTCAGTCTCAGTGTTAAGTACCACAGAACTGTTATCACTCTCTCTGAAGTGAATAAGCAACGTTTGAGCACTTTTAAAAAGCTATTTCTGAACATTTATGGTTTTCTAATGAGTTAAGAGGAACAACTGATGGAGAAGAACTGGTAGAGGAGCAGGAAAAAGAGGGAGAGAGGGAAATTGTGATGTATGTTTGCTGTAAAAACACGATCTCATTGTTTGTTTGAGAGCAGAAGTGGGGCTTCAGCAGAGGGCTTTTATTCATCTGCTTCACACTTATCTACACAGCTTTATATTTTGGGAGGAAGTTTTTACAGCCCAACTTTACAGCCCCCTACCCAACCCAGGACATGACTGAAAGTGATGACCTCACTCTGCTGTAACAAAACTCCCCCCATCCTTTCCCCTCCTTCCTTCTCTCTCTCTCAGCAATGAGCACTCCCTTTTTGTCCACTTCTGTCTCTGTGCTCTTACTTGCCTCTCTAAGAGTCTCAGAGGCATCGTTGGTGTAGTACAGAGCAGAACTATGGGAGCTATTAGGACTGGATGCTGCTGGCTGGACACACCTTTGGAGATTCCTTGAACTGTTCTCGTGCCAAATCCTTCTGGAGATAGGGAAGAACCATCATCACAAAGGAGGATGAAGAAGGTCCAGCCTTTTACCATTGGGACCAAGCTCTCTGTCCCTAATGGGACTAAATGCCAGGACTTTGTGGACATCATTCTTCCTGTCCCAGCTCTGGATGGTTGCAAGAGCAATCTGAATGACGGAACGTCCTGTAACCACGACCAGACACATCCTACAAACCATGACAAAACACCGGTACAGGATTGTTCTGAACAAGAGAGGGACTCCCTGCATCCACTGGCTTCTTCCAGATCCATCAGAAAGATTGCCATCTGCGGAAGCTCTGAGACAAGTGGTGACTGTGGACTTGTAGACCCGCAAACCTCTACATATGAACCGACCAGTCAGCACAGCTCCAGTGACAAGTCTCTTCTTCATCCAGAGGTGCAGCACTGATATCATGAACCTTATTCACAGCCGTGGTTTCTTTATAAATTCATTTAGCAACCAGCATGCAGCTCAGAATAGTGTTAATTTTAACTGATTTTTATTCTCCATCCATTTTCTTATTTTCCTTGTCTGCTAACTCCTGCAACTTTCAAGATATCAACACCATACCCTGTCTGATTAGTAACAGCTTCCTTCTATACAGATTTCTGCTTAATAGTTTTGTTCTGTATATGTGCTTCAGAGCATGAGTGCTGTGCTAATATCTACTATTCACACTCAGGCTACCACCTGGGCTGCCATAGTAATTACCTAGCAACACCCTAGCAACCACCTGAGAGAATGTATCAATGCACTGTAACACCATAGCAACTGTTTAGGTACACCTTAACAACTGCTTCAGAGACCATAGCACTCACCTGGAAGACCCTAGTAACCATCTAGCAAACACCATAGCAACCACCTAGCAATACCTTAGCAACCTCTCAGGAGACCATAGCAGCTGTCTAGCAACACCTCGTCACCCACTTCACAAAGCCGTAGCAACCAGCTTGGTACACCATAGCAACCACTTCAGAAACCATAGCAACTGCCTGGGTACACCTTATCAATCAAGACCACAGCAACTATCTAACAACACCTAAGCAAACACTCAGGAGACCATAGCAACCAGCTAGCAACACCTTAGGAACCACTTAGTAATACCCCACAAATCACATAGGCAGTGTTTAGACTACGCAATCGCAGTATAGATAAATACAATACAATGACTTATGTAAGTATAAACTATATATTTAAACTTACATTACTCTGAATCTCCAGTAACTTGTCTGACTGACTGATTGATTGATTGACTGGTTGATTATTTTATAGCTACACCACATCATTGGAAGTTGTGTCTGGCACAATTTCATATCATTTTCATATCACAATGCACATAAATATACAATATAATATGAAAGTAAACAGTGTAATATACTATACTGCAGGATATTCATCAAAAATGACACTGTGCTCTTACAAAGGCTGGAAATATTACAGACAGACTGTGATGATACACACAGCTCAGAAAAATGCAAAACGTTTATACTGTCTTCTTCAGAACATTATACTGCAAAACTTTTCAGCTGCAAATGAGCTACCTACAGAGCTGTAACCACTGACTGTCCATACTTCCAACAACATTGACGTGTATGTGTTTGTTTGTGTGTTGTTTATTACGCATCACCCAGAAGTACACTATTCTTAAAATGTACAACCAGTGAAACAACAACACGCTGGTCCTTTGCCTGAAGTGTGGAAAAAAGTGGATCAGTACATGTGAAGTTTTGCAGGGTGTACTCCCAGAGATGAGATCATAGCTCTGCCCCTCATTACACAAATGCAGAGTTCAACTAGAAAAGAGCTTTGAGGAAAAATGGCAGCAGTACAGGATCATCTTAAGTGTCAACTTTTAATGACAAACAGATCAAATGGAGAGGATATACAGTAGTAGCTCCACTGGTTATCACTGACGTCTAACACATTAAGAACTGAATGGTCTTAATATGGGCTTTAGCTGTGGCATCATTGCAGTTACCAAGAGTTTGATTGTATTCAGCCACAAGGCCATATCACCTGCACAATGTAACCATCCACTGATGCTAAGCAGGTCTGGGTCTGGTTAGAAATTGAATGCGAGATGTCTTAGTGCCTGCTGTAAATAGTGTTAATGGACAACAGGAGGAAATTAGCAAAATAACCAACCAGACTAGACTAGCTGACATTATCCTCATCCAAGACTGAAAAAATTCAAATCTACCACAAACAGATCAGTTTCCTAGATTCATGTTTTCTTTGCACACATAAGCAGGATAACGGCTTTCAAGGTTAGTCCTGTTACACTAAATTAATGGAGCTGGTGGAAACTCTAGAATACTCTATATTCTATTTAGGGCCGATCAGAATAGTTATCTGCATAAATAATGGACAGTGATCTGTTGTGTATACTAGTGCATCTCCAAATATTAGAATATCATGAAAGGGTTCATTCAAAAGGGTAAGATAAGATAAGATAAGATAAGCCTTTATTTGTCCCACAATGGGGAAATTTGGAAAAATGGAGCTGGTACATGTAAATAGTCATATATTTTAAATACACATATTAACATATACATGTAAATAAATAGTCATATATTTTATATTCATTACACATAAAGTGACACCAGTCACAAGTTTGGATACAACTTCTCATTGAATGTTTTTTTTTTTTTTTTATTATTATTTTGTCCTACATTTGTAAATGAACACTGAAGTCATCCAGACTGTGAGTGAACACATAAGGAATCATGTAGTAAACTTAAAAATGTTAAACAAACCAAAACATGTTTTAGATTTTACTTCAAAGTAGACACACAACTGATGTCTCAAACACATTAAGAGGCAAGAAATGCAAGTCATGAACTCTTGACAAGACACAGCTGTTAACTGAAAGCCATTCCAGGTGACTACCTCATAAAGCTGACTGAGAAAATGCCAAGAAAGCTGCATCTAACCAAGAGGTGCCTACTGTGAAGAATGTAAAATATAAACATATTCTGGTTTGTTTACTTGTTTGTTTACTAAATAATTACATATGTGTTTATTCATAGTTTGGATGACTTTAGTATTAATCTACAATGCAGAACATTTTTAAATCATGAAAAAAACACTGAATGTCCAGAAGGTGTGTCCAGATGTCTGACTGGTACTGTATTTTAAATATTTTTTGTTTTAATATTGATCAGTATGACTTATAAGTCATCCAGATCTCTAATAATTTGTCTATTTAATTTGGAGTTTGAGTAAATTACTATTCAAACAGTAAACATTAAACCAAAAAATTTTTTGAAATATGTCACTTTATGTATAATGAAAATAAAAATATTCTGTTTTGAATTAAATTATGAACACAAATTTGACCAAATATTCTAATTTGTCTAGATGCAGTAGTAAATTCTTTTTAAGCTATATACTCTTCATGCTTTTTTTTTTTGTTATTGTTGACATAATTACACAAAAATGCGTGAACGTCTGGCAACCGGAGTGTAAGTTGGACACCTTGGTGGGTGTTAAATCTTACTTCACATCTGGCCTTCACTGTAGCCTGAGTGAGATGTTTATGACCCACACTGTGCTTGTTTATATAAGGAGGGTGTAATTCAGAGGTCTAAACATTACCTGAATGTGCGGGTACCAGACAGAGGAGGAAAATAAAAACCTGCAACAAAACCAATCATTTCTTTGTGATTATGTCAGTATCTGGCCCTGTCGGTTCATGCGTCAGGCACACAGGCTGTTGGCAGGCCAAAACGGCAGACTGTGCAACACACCTTAAACAGAACAGGTCTCAGGTCTTAATCACAGGTGTCCCATTAACAGAAATGAATCAGAAAGCAAATGTAATGTTCACGGTCTTGTTTTTTTATTCACGTCTTGGCATTTATACTAATGATCAGCTCTTTCTGAGCCGTTCTGTAATCTGTACAATATGTACCCAAACTAAAACAACACTAGTCTCCGTGCCAGACGAACAGCAGGCCTCACACAGCTCAGATACGCTGCAGACACATTTTGGCTGGAGGGGTGATTTAGTTTCAGTTGCTTTGCATGACGTAAGAGTTTTGGGAGAGATAAAAAAGAAATTCATCCGTCAACGAATGGCATGAGATCATTGTTGTAGTCAGTACTGTCCAGTGAACAAGCGGGAGAGAAGCCATAAGGTTACAGTTAAGCTATTTTAGCCATGAAAGGCATTGATTTTAAAGCCCTGTTAGGATTAGATTAGTCTATCAGGAGGACATCGGTAATGAAGCATCTTACACGTCTCCTCAGTGTTTAAACTCCTGCATTAAAGTGACTACAACTGTGGGCGGTTCTACATGTCTGTCATGGAATAATATGATCACACTTATTGTATTATTAGTGTATTTACAGTTGTATTAATAGTATTTTCGATCAGATCTGTAAGGAGCTCACAGTGATACAGTGACTGTAGCTGTGATTATAATCACTTCTTTAATCAGCCTCGCTTTTACCATCCATTTAAGTTTCTTTTTCCTCCACATAAGGCCAAGTAAAAAAAAAAATTTGTGTTTTTTTTTTTCTTTTTTTTCTTTTTTTTTTTATTTATTTATTTTTTTAGATTGATAGTAGAAAAGTATGTAGCGAATATTAAAATGATGTTGAAAACTTAAATAAACCATGTTAAACATAGATCATGTTCTTCTTGAATGATTTACAAATTCAACTGAAGTATGGAACATCTCCCCAGAAGACACGAAAAATGGCAGAAGGACTACAAAAGAAATATCTATAAATGAAAACTATTTAATCTAACAAATGCATCCATCAACAAATTGGTTGTGAGCTCATTAAAGCCTCACAAGATGACAGAACCAGTTAGAAAAAGCCAATAAGAATGGAGTCATTAGGAGATTGATATGAATGCACATGCAATAGATGCAACACTCACCACAGAAAACTTTGACAACTTCCGGTCCGCGGTGCGTAGGGGAAATGGGGTCACCATCATGCTTCCTGTCGCTGTATTCCTGGTAAAATGCATCTAGTGTTGCGTCTGCGCCAACGCTGATGCCTAGCCAATCTTTTATTGGCTGACTGCAGTGTTGTTTTACGATGCTGGCCACTACAAAAGCCATGCATCACAAAAACGACCGGTCATTAGCATTGACAGCCACTATGGAAGTAGCGTACTTGAGCAGAATTGATTTGGGATCACGTCATTGGAAGCAGGCAAAATTTGAATGATTCTAGGCCAGACTAGCGTGTTTGGCGCGTTTTTTTGCATTTAAAAAATAAATAAATAAAATAAAATGGTCGGGGTGCTTTTTAGAGGGTCGGGCAGGGATGATCACCAATTTTTTTTTTTACTTGGCCTAATGATCTCTCAGGTAGAGTCTGGAAACCAAGTAAACCAAGTCCATCCAGACCAAGTAGATGATCGAGTGGCTCTTCAAAAGCAGTAATATGAGTTGGTTTGTGATTGGTGAAGGTTTTTGGTGTATCTATGCATTAGGAGACTAAATACAGCCAAAAATCTTTATTTTTTTAATAGAAATTTGTGTCAGACAGGAATGGTAAAAAAAAGGTCAAACGAGCTCTGAGTTCATCAATCACTCAATCGGAGGAGGAGAAAAACACAGACATGGTGGATCTGGATGGGAATAAAATCACAGAAAAGCTCCTGTAGAATAAGAACTGACCTCAGGACCTCCATGTACATTTAGTCCTAACAGGGCTCAGACATGTTCCTCAGCTGAAACTCTGGTTTAAGTACAAACTATGATTTAAGTTTTGTATCTATTTGCTTTAGTCAGGACCATGGAGGAAGAGGAAGATGAAGAGTCTTCAGTATGATTTTGGCATCCCTGCGTTCCCTCTTGTACACCCTGAGGATGCGTCTCACAGCCAGGAGCGAGACATCAAGGACTTTGAAAACTCGCTCATCCAGTTGACAACAAGTCTGGACCTGAAGAAGGTGAAAGATCCAGTCCAGTATCAGACATATGTGTTCCTCAGTCTAGTGTTGTAGTACTCGAGTCTGGTCTCAGGCTCATCTAAGTTTTATTTGGACTTGTCTCTCTCTCTCAGGGTGAGTTGGACTCAAACATTTTTATTCAAGTTCAGATTCAAGAGGTTTTTATTGTCATTTCAGCTGCATACTCTAGAGTACATAATGAAATTAAACAACGTTCCTCCAGGAGCAGGTGCACCACAGCACACAAGTGCAATGACAACATACAGTAAACATACAATCCCAGCTAACACAAAAACGTTCCAAGAACATTGCGAGAAAGTTCCATTTAGGTTATGCGAACGTTATGGTGTGGAGTTCTTGCTTGGTTATCAGAACGTTAGGTGTGAACATTAGGCTAGAACGTTCTTTGAACATTCCCTTAATGTTATTACTATTATACACCCGGTCAGGTGACAAACTGGGAACATTCGTTCATCGTTAGGCTAACGTTAGGTTGGTTATATCTAGATTTGTTCAAACTTTACTCAAACCCTTCAAAGAACGTTCCAGGAACGTTGTCATTTAACAGAACCATGCAAGAATGATACCAGGACGTTAGTTTACACCCATGTAACACAGAACGTTAAACTAATGTTCTGGTATTGTTCTTGCATGGTTCTGCAACGTTAGCCTAACGATGAACAATTGTTCCCTGTTTGCCACCTGACCGGGTGTACAATAATAATAACATTAAGGGAATGTTCAAAGAACGTTCTAGCCTAATGTTCACACCTAACGTTCTGATAACCAAGCAAGAACTCCACACCATAACGTTCGCATAAACTAAATTGAAATTTCTCGGAATGTTCTTGGAACGTTCTTGTGTTAGCTGGGGTGGTACATGACCTACACTATAGTACAAGTCATCTGAGTAGACTAAGACACATTACAGGACAGGACAAATGTAATGATGGTCAGTACATGTTATTGAGTGATTGTCTAGTGAAAGCAACAGTACAGCCTGCAGTGAATGTAAATGTACAAATATCGCAATGATAGTGGACAGTAAACAGTGCTGTGCAAAAGCACAGTGATATTTAGTCCCTGAGAGTCAGTCTGTGTGTTAAGGAGTCTGACAAACTGAGAGATGACACTGTGTAGCAGTGAGGGTCTGAATGCTGTGGTATCTTCTACCAGAAGGCAGCAGGTGAAGAGACCATGTGATGGGTCCTCCACAATGCTGAGAGCTTTCTGGATGCAGTGCTTGTTGTAAATGTCTGTGAGTGATGAGAGAGAGACCCCAGTGGTCTTCTCAGCTGTCCTCACTATATGCTGGAGAGTCTTGAGGTCAAATGAGGTGAAATTCCCAAACCAGACAATAATGCAGCTGCTCAGGATGGACGAATATCAACAATCCATTCAAACTGAATAAATAACATCTGCACTCTGATTGGCTGGCAGGCTATAATATAATAATAATAAATTATAATTTTAGGATATTTATCATTTAAGGTTTATTTTACATAATATAATGACATATAATTTATAGAAACAAATTATTTCTTCTTTTTATTTTTATTTTTAGTAGTGACTATAACACTACTTCAGTCTGTTACACACCACTCTGACCAGTGCTATACCAGTTGATCTTTTTATGTTGGTGCAGGATGACCCAGATGCCACTGCCCTGAAGAAGTCCAGTGCAGCAGAACTGGGTCTGGAGGTACTGGGAAGAAGGTCCAGCATTGGAGAGCACATTGACAAACTGTAACTGTCTTATTGCTTGAATTAACTTTTTTTTTCTTTTTCATTATTATGATCATCAGACGTTTCAATGAAACTATCTATTAGAAGAACTAAAGACTGCGTTAAGCATTATTAAATGCCTCAATTAATAATGAATTAATGATAAGAAGCAGGTTCTAGTAAAATAATGCAAGTCAACATGATATATCATGAACTAAGCTCTGATGGAGCATTTATTGACGATACTCATGTACAACATTTATATGTGACCATTATTATTATTATTATTATTGCATAAATTATTGGAGTGTTCACTCTCCTCTCACTGCAGGCGACTGAAGTTCAGGTCTCTCCTACAAGATTATCAGCAGGACCTCATGCTGGCACTGGACGTGTCCTCATTTTACCAGCAAGCAGACAACATAATCAGCATCATCAACAGCAAGGTCAAAGCAAAATCCTCACAGGCACATATGACCACCTGATGTTTGGTATATTATATTGTGTAACTTATACTATATTCTACATTATACATCTTTGCATTGTCTCCAGGCAGTTATTCCAGGCATACCAGACTCTTATGTTTTTAAACAGGGAGAATTTTACATACATGCAAATAAATTTCACTCAGCAATTTGGCTCAGCAGGCTAAGATGCTGACACCATGACCAGAGTATCGTGAGTTTGAATCCCATCAACAGTCGGGGCCCAAGAGAGCAAAAATTGGCTGTGCTCTCCCTGGGCAGGTAGATGGCGCTCTCTCTCTCTCTATCACTCACACATGGCAATGTCCGCTGGCTACTGATTAGTCCATTCGGAGCTGGGATTCTTGCGCTTTCCTCCGAGCGCGTTAGGCTCCCCAGTGACGGTGTATCAGCGGTAGTTTGAAAAGAGGTGGGGTCTGCATCAGACGCAGCAGAGCAGGCTTGTGTTTGACTTCACCCTCCTAGAGTCAGGGACAGTGCAATGATGAGGAGAGCCCCCTAGTGGATGGGATGGGTTAATTGGCTACTAGTACATTGGGAAGAGGAGAAAACTGGCAAAAATGTAACAAAAAAAAAAGATATAAACAGTTTGTAGTGTATGACACATGATGCTGGAAAAACAACTTTCAGGCTGTTCTGTAGGGATGGATGAATCAATACTAGAATATCTGTCAGATCCTGGTGCTGCTTTTTGAAAATCAAAAATCATGTGACAGCATTGATTTTTTAACCTTTAGACTCCACAGAAAAGCAGAATCAACACAATAACTTCAAAAACATATATACCAACCTTAGAAAGAATTCATTTTAAATCCAAATTGTATTCAATTATATTTTAGTTTTTTAATTAGAAATTGAAAATTGACATTGGTGGATTTGTTTTGCTTCACAAATGAGTGAAACATCTAACATATATCATGTGTTTTATTTTAAATAAAGGGGACCTGTACAGAGCTCTTTTAGCATTTTTGTAGGATCTGGGACCCCTCAGCCTCCTCTCAGTTCAAACCCTTTTGATTTTATGTAGGAATTTGAAAAAGAACAGAAGAAAGGACTGATGACATTTGTAATGCCCATATTTTTTTATCTTCTTTATAAATATGCAAAACAAGTTTTTTAATAATTCAATTAAATGTTCTTAAAATAAAATTTTAATTAAAAATTTAAATAGATCAGTGTTAGGATATTGGTCTTTGTAGTACTTGTTAACGTATGGAACAGAAAATGAGTACTATCACTATCACTGCTGTTCTGGATGCTGCATGTGCTCATTGCTCCACAATTAAGGCAGAGGGGCGGGGCTTTTCCCATGGATGCCTTTACCTGAAACTTAACTGGCTCTTTTTTTGGAGGGCGGGACTTTGTGTAAGCCATGTTAAGCATTATAAGCTCATTTTTTCATCAATAACTGCTGTCCTTGAGTCATAATGTCACAGCTTATTTTAACATCATGTGCACTTTACAGCAGGAAGCTGTAATTCTGACTTTTTGTTCATTGTTGCAGATGAGCAGTCCCCCTGTAACAAATGTCCAAACTGATGTTAAAGAGAAAGAAATCAGAGAAACAGCTGATCAGATCACTGTGAGTTATTCTTTTTCTTTATAAAAACCTTAACTGGAGATTTTTATCATCACAGAACATGATCTTAATCTCATTGGATGTCTTTTGTGATTTGACCTTCTGGCACAAACAGAAACCAAATGTTTCTTAACCAAAAACATTGTTTTTTTTTCCATTTGTTACTAAGAGAATTGTGTCATTTCCTTCCATGACTCCACCCCTCCCTGGACAACTCTCTTTCCAGATGCTGAACGAGTCTGCAGCTCGGCTGTCCAACCTCCACCCGACTCTGGCCAGCCGGGTGACACGCAAACAGGCAGAGGTGAAGGAGAGCTGGGAGCGTCTCCAAGATGCTCTCCGGTAAGTACGACGGAAGTCATGCACAGCGACACTGTTAACATATACAACTGCACATCATATAACAGGAACCCACAGCTGTAAGTGTGAAATACACTGACTTAACATGTCTAGAGGCCTTTCTGTGGTCTTAATAGACCTGTTTAACCTCTTAACAGTCCACTCTCACTTTTAGGATTCTTTGGCTGAAACTGCGCCCAAATCTTACTGGCTTTACAACACCTGTTAATGTTTTTAGTAAAATAACTCTTCAGATGATCAGAAGATGTACCCAGATTACCCAGATAGCAAAATTATTCTGGCCCACATCTGGCCCTCATCCCCCATATCATGTGGCCCACTTGCCACATGGATTGACGGCACTTGGACCGCTCCCGGTTGCAAGATCTGGGCCACATACTGTATATGCCAGATTAGGACCACATATCAGCCAAATGTAGGTAACACTGTCATACCTCTGCCTAAAGTGGACCACATTTGTTATAGTACATGTGGGCCAAATGAGTATTTTCAATATGAGGGCTCACATGCAGTTTGCCATGCTGACAGTGGGCCAGCAGTGCCATTTCTCAGCCATATGCTATCTGGGTACAGTTTACTGCTGAACACTATACATATAGGAGCTTTTAGATTTTTACCCTCAGAAATCATTTATTTTAGGTTGCACAGCACTGAAGGGACATTATGTAGGTTCACATTTGTGCCAGTAGAGGGCACCCTTCAGCAGGAAAGAAGCTCAGTTTTATTTGTTTGGGACTCAAACATCAGTAAAACAACTGAAGATATGGTTTATTTGAAACAGAATCTTAGTCAGAAATGAGCAAGTTTGAGTGGAAAGAAGAGGCTTTCAACTTTCACATGACTCCTCCCTTTTGGGTGGAGCTTAAGAAGAAGAAAGTCACGGAGCTCTGAATGTGAGGAGGAGATGTGTCACTGGCAGCTTCAGGCTGTTTAAGAGGTTGACGGATCAAAATAAGCTCCTGAAAGACATATTTGTTGAGTGACGATATATGAGGTCACTCTCTTTTAACAGACTGTCTGTAGTGTTGAAAAAGCAAACTGAGAAATGTGAGTCAGGCTTACGTCTGAAAAATAAACACTGTTACCATGAAATCACAACAACGTGAGAAAAGGAATACCAGGAATTCTCGGCAAAGTGAAAACAGTCTGAATCAAGCATGACCTCTTATGAATTGGGGGGGGGGGGGTCTGCAGTTACGGATGTATAGCTTTTGTCTGAGTACCACAGCAGATGTGAGTTAGAATGAGAAGGAAAGTCCAGGATGGGAACATTGAGCTATAGTGTGGTGGTGCAATGTGACTAAATGTAATGGAACTATAACATGTTCAGAAGTTTTAAAAGCATTTGAACTTCTATTAAACTCATTGTTATGTAGTGCAGGTATGAGTTGTGTTGATGTACTGACCATATAAAACATGGACAGAACATCATCTCTTAAAAAGTGAAGCAACCACAGATGTAGTGCCCCAGATGTAGGGTGTGGTTACAGAGCCTTGGGCGGAAGATGCTGCCGCAGCCAGGGTTGCCAGGGTAGCTGTTTTTCCTGCACAGTTGACTAGTTTTAAAATGCAGTCATGTGTGACAATTCAAAGGTCTATGTTGATTTTAAATATAATAACATAACTGTAAGACCTTCTCCTCACAGCCCCATCTCAGTCTTGTGTTCATGTGCTCCTTGTTTGTTTTGTTGTCTCCGCCCTCGACACGTCATGATCTGTCTCAGCACTGACTATATGGTCTTGTCAGTGCACAGCCCTGGGCCCTCATCCGTGATTTGATTATATCTGGTATATGGGTTCCCTTGTGTCTCACAGTTCTTGTCCATCATTGTGTTGTCATCCTGTTTTACTACCACATCAGTGTTTGTCTTCCAAGTCATCTTTTGTTACCCATTCTCATGTTCTGTTGCTTATGTCTAGTCACCGCTGCCCCAGACTCAGTTTTGTGTGTTTTTGACAATAAAGTCTTGTTTTCTGCCTCCTCCAGCCCTTCCTCGGAGATATGTGTGACAGTAATAATATTATTAGCAATATAATAATGACATAATTCTAATTATAATGTCACTGTAAACAAAATACTTCACAAAGAGAAACAATTAGAATTAGATGTCAGATGTACAGAAGATTTATGAATCTCTTTTACCTGTTTTCTTTAGACATCTGTGACACTGTAGATTTTGGGCTTGTTTCAGCTTCACAAACTTTGGGTTGGATTTTTTGCTGGACCTGGCAACCCTGGCTGCAGCAGCTCTTTTTATCTGTTATCCAGCCAGCTAACACTAGTATAGTTCGAAGCTCTGGACTCTGCAGTGTTTATACTCGGACTCCATTCATCTCTCCAAATGTATGTTCTGGTCTCAACTGAGTCCAGCTACTGTTTAAACAGTTATTTTGTGTGCTGACAGCAGATTAGGGCTTAAACTGGATCGGACAGAGCCGAAGCTTTAGTGTCTTTGGTTTGTTTCAGCCAATGACTGTCGGGGGTGGGGGGGATAGCCAAATGTTGAGGGAGGCTGACTGACTCTGGTCTCTGTGTTCTATTACAAATAAAATATTGACATTTGCCATCTCCACATCATTGCATTCAGTTTTTATTCACAATTTGTTTAGTGTCCCAACTTTTTTTGGAATCCGGTTTGTAGATCTGCTTCAAGTACTTAAATACATTCATTAGAAGGGATGTCCACAAACTTTTGGACAGATTGTGTATGTTTATTCTAATACACAACTACAACTATATGTTCTTGCATGCTGGTGGCATCTGTGGCCATGAAGGCATCAAGGCATGAAAACTCACACTTCAAAGGCTTATAGTGACATCTCATTAAAAATAAACAGGACATAAAGTGTAAGTCGTTCTGAATAATGATGCTGTAACTGTAATTTATTTTGTGCTGTTTGTGACTTTTGGTTCAGAAACCACAGAGTAGATCCACCATCCACACCCCTCCTCATTTTACCCAAAGAACACAGTGACCCTCAAACAGCATCCACTGAGTCTCAGCACCTCAGTGAGCCTGAGCTTCAGGGTGTGATGGGGAAGGATGTGAAAGAGGAGCAGAATCGTCTGCGAGGATCTGAGGTGAGGATCAATAAATGTTAGATGATCTAGAACACTGTTGTGCTGTTTTTGTGGTGAATGATTTAGTTAGATATAAGATCAGATGTTCAGATATGTACAGTCACATTCAATCAGACACAAAAACAGTTCAACTGTGAACAGTCAGAGGAACGTTTGATTGCTCTTTGATGTCTCAGGAGACATATTAATGCTCCTAAAATTCCTCCAGAGAAAATGTAGGAAACTGAAAGGAGTCATACTCATGGGGATATTCCTGGCTTATTTAGACATTATAATAATCATCACAGCATCAAACCTGAATGAGAAAATGAGATTCCAGATGATAATTTTGTGTCCTATTTTTAGTTTGTACTTGCAGTTTTCCTTCTTTTAGACCCCACAACACCCTCTTCTAGACACTCTATGACATTAAATATATATTATATATAGTTTAAATGATTGGTAGGATATGAGTATCACAGTTAGATGTTAATTACTGGTTATTGTATCAGACCTGACATTTCCACATCAGTGCATCTCTGATAATATTAATCAATTAATTAATTATATTAATGGTATGGTGGTCTCAAAATGAGAAAGATTAGATATTTACTAGATTTGAGAGGATTTCACTTCACTTTTTTTGCTCTACATGTGTATTTAATCTTATGGCTATAATAATATATTGTACTTTAATGTTGTGATCTGTAGTGTTGTCAGGATCCATGGATTTATAGGATGTTAAGTCCAGTTGAAGATCGGAGCCGAGCTGAGCTCTCTGAGGACAGCTGCTGTAAACCCGACATCACCCCTGAGAAACAGAACATGGACTCTGACAGGTACTGACTGTGATAAACCAAACAATTTAGTTTTCATATTCTGTTAATAAAGGACTCTTTCACTTACACTGAATATCTGCTCAACAGTAAAGACCAGTCAGCTCCAACCCAGAACTTCAGTCAACACAATCCTCCCAAACTCTCTGAGTGTTTAGTCCAATCCACAACATCAGCTGATCAGGTCAGAACTTTCTAACCTCTGTGTTTTAATGGAGACAGACCAGGGGCATCACTACAGGTTTATGGAGTGGGTGGGTATGGTTAGTCGAGAGGGATCAGGGGTGGTGCTTGGCCTCCAGAACTTAGAATGTCCCTAAAAATGTCTGCTCATTGTAAATATTCAGAATGATAGAAAATTGGTTATATTGATTAAAATGGTTATAAGTACAAGATAGTCTCAGTGTAGTGTAGGAACAGATTTATATACACACAGATCAAACAAAATGATACAAAAACAAAACATATTTAAAATGGATACCTATAGCTTGTACAGCTGGTGGAGTCATATCACTGGTGGAGTCTGACAGCACTAATATTATATTTATATTTTATATATTCTCAATTACATTTTCATTTAGTCTCACATATGAGGGTATATTATGGGAATAACATTTTGTGACCTTAGCCCTGATGCGGAGTCCCGAACCATGCCCCCATGTGTCATCACGTGTCTGCCATGTGCGTCTTCATCCATTCATATCATATTCACATCATATTTCCTCGTCTGTATTCAATAAATCTCTCTGTTTTGTATGGAAGCCCATTTCCGCCACCTAAAATAAAAAAAAAATCCAGCAATTATTTTTTTCTCATTATTAAGTAAACTGCTATCTCATTATTTTGAGATACTAAGTCAATATTTTGAGATAATAAGTCAATATTTTGAGATACTATGTCATTATTTTGAGATGCTATCTTAATATTTTAAAGATGCTAACTCATTATTTTGGGATACAAGTCATTATTTTAAAATACTAAGTCATTATTTTGAGAGACTATGTCATGATTTTGAGATGATATCTCATTATTTAGAGATGCTAACTCATTATTTTGAGAAACTAAGTGTTTTTGCTTTTGAAAAAAAAAAGAATTCCAGAGGAGGCCTGTGGCACACACATGTGGCTATGTACTGGAATTGTCAATACATTATGACAGCTACCCAGATTTCAGCTCTGAGATTAATAAAGTCTTAGAATCTAATGTATGGGTGATGGATATTATATAATCTAGTCCATGAAATTGCAGTGATCAGTACAATACTGCCATCAGTGTTTTTATGGGAGTGCAGTTTGTTCTATGAGCTGATATGCTGTCATTTTGTATTACATTTTATATATAATCAACTTTTGAATTATTTTATTTATATTATTGAATTTGAATTATTGATTATTCTCATTGTGGATACTCAGTTATATCTCAAAATAATGAGATACCATCTAAAAATAATGACTTAGTATCTCAAAATAATGACAGTGTCTCAAAATAATGAGATAGCATCTCAATATAATGACTTAATATCTCAAAATAATGACTTGTTATCTCAAAATAATGACTTAGTATATCAAAATAAAGCAGTTTACTTAATAATGAGAAAAAAAAATAATTGCTGGATTTGTTTTTTAATTTTAGGTGGCGGGAATGGGCTTCCATAGTTTTGGAATCCTGCTGTTTCCTCCTCCTCGTGTCTCTACCCCACCCGCTTACACATTTGTACAAATTCAGTCTTTATAGGATACACCATTTTAAAAACGTTAGGGCTAATACTACTGTTTCAAAATACTGAAGAGAAATAAGAAATCAAAGAAATGTTAATAAATATAATAAAAATTATATTTCTATTTCTGTTATTTTTGTTTATTAATTATATTTATCTCTTTTTATCATTATCTGTGGAGTTTGTAAAAGTATTTAGTCACTGATTGTTATTTTGCATGTTAGCTCATATAAATAGAAAGTCAGCTGTCTAATGAGTAACTGGTAATGTTCTAGTTATTAGATTGGGTAAAACTTTATTGTCATTAAACATATACAAGTACAAGGCAACAAAATGTAGTTTAGCATCTAAGCAGAAGTGCAATAAGCAGACAGTGCAAGATGTAGAGTAGATACAGTATATACAGAATAAAGTCAGAGGTATGGACAAATACACATGTAAATATATTATAGAGGTGTTGTAAAGTATTGTAAATATACATGTAATTGTATTCTAGAGATATTATAGACATAATATACATGTTGAATAGAAATACTATAAACATGATATACAGATGGAATAATTACTGGTAAAGTCATACAGTAAGTCATATTAATTGTATGTGCAGAATATGTAGAAATTATGATAATATAATACAAGTTACGCACAATGTACAGATGATACAGAAGAATGTGGTGCAGTCACTAGATGTGTTCCGATGTGTGAGTGTTAATTGTGAACAGTCAGGGGCGGATTAACCAACACGCAAACCACGCAATTGCGTGGGGCCCTGGAGATCAGGGGGCTCCCTGCTGGCCAAAAGAGGTTGGCAAAAAAAGACCATTTTGATTCTCTGCTGATTTTTTTGTCCAAAAACAGTGTTACGCTATATTAAAAAGAGGAGGGTTGAGCACTAGGACCCAGCAAAAAAAAAACAGCCACTCAATCGGAAGCCTGTTTCTCTTTAGACCCATAGACATTAATACCTAGATGCGTCATTGTGCATTAATATACACTGGGAAACTTTTAGGCACCAAAAAATTATTTTGTTTTTAAAATGTTAGAATGGCCAAATACAATCAAAAACAATTAGTCACTCTTACTTGTGAAAGGTAATCCCATGTGATCACGTTTTGACTGTAAAATGGTTCGGAAAAACTCCACGCAGCACCAGAGTGCAGCATTTTGGTCGCTTTTGCCACTTCCAATATGGCGGCGATGTTGACATATGAGTCAGCGCTCAATGCCGCATCTAGGTATATAATGTCTATGTTTAGACCGCTCACTAATACTGTATGTGATTGGCCGTCCCAGCATCTGGACTTTCAAACCATCCATCCATTATCACACCTGCTTAATCCTTATCAGGGTCGCAGTCTTGATTTGGCCTGTAGTCCATGCGCGCACGTCTATCAGTCTGTGATAAGCCACCATTTACATGCCTCTTAAGTTTAACTTTTATCAAAATAATTCTGAATTTCTGCTTATTTTTACTCAAAAATGAGGTAGAATTATGTGTAAATGAGGTCTATTGCCCATACAGTCCAAACGTAAGTGTAACATTTGTGTTAATGAATTGGAGTGAAGTTGGTTGTCAAGGTGTAATAATAATAATAATAATAATAATAATAATAATAATAATTTTATAGTTGTTATTAGTATATTATTAATATTAACTAGTAATTCCTAATAAAATATTAATAATAATGTTTAAGTAATGTTTAAAATATATGTATAATAATTCATATTTATTAATAATCTATAATAATAATTTAATTTATGTTTAAGCCTGTACCCCACCATAACCATAAAAAAGAATCTGTTTGATCAGGGCTTCCAGACATGACATTGCTTAGGGCCCCAGAACCTCTAAATCCGCCCCTGTGAACAGTAAGGAGACTATAATCAATTATAAATCAATGGTCTTCTACTGCAGTTGAATAATTAAAACTTAACTGAAAACTATTAATGATTTCATCTAATAAAATAAATTATGAAGTTAATTTTGGGGAAACTTAAAAACAGAAATCTGGCTGAGTAACATCCCTCTGCTAAAACTAGCAAACTCAGGGTGGTTTTTGTGATTTATTTATTGTGAGTCTTTTACTTCTCTAACAGACCTGGTCGTGGTTAAAAGACAGCCGATCCTCGCCGAGCGGTGAAGTCGGGAGTAACTCTAAGAGCACTAAGATTGAGGAGCTGTTAGATCAGGTGGAGGTGCTTTGGGAAGGACTGAGGAAAAGATTCGGGCAGGGGGCTGAGGTGGATCCAGCAGAGAAAGAGCTTCTTTTGATGGATGATGTGGCTGCACAGGCATGTCTAGAACACCATCTCCCCCTGGAGAACATGGAGGAACACCGGTCTGGAATGCTTACAAAGTTCCTGCAGTTTTTGGATCACAAGGTTAGTAATGAGACGTAACAAATACAACTTTTATGAAGTCCTGCTTTGATGCCAGAATATGTCATTACTGCATCTGCTCTTTAACACTGCGTGTGACGTTCTCTCTAATTTAACACAGCCAGCATCTCCCTGTAATTATCCTAAAGTATACCTACTGAAAAAGCTTATTAAAGCAGATGCAGCCTGATTTAGACTCGTGCTGATAGTGTGGCTTGTCTTTAGGAGACTCTTCAGAATGGATCTGCTGTGTCAGAGCTTACTGAGGCACTGACAGATGCAGCTGCTGATGTAAATATGAGAGGATGCTCCCATAACCATGACCACAGTGAGGAGTTACTAGCCATGGTACTGAACAGCCTGATTTGAAAACACTCGTGTTTCTTATGACCAACAGTCACTGCAATATCAGCTCCTGTGTGTCTTACAGCAGCTGTCTACTTTAACTCTACGCATAAACCAGCATCTGTCCCGTTGTGCCGAGCTCAGTATGGACATCTTGGACATGGAGACGGACATGGCCATGCTGTGTGACCCAGAAGTTCCTGGACTGGATGGGATACGAGAACAGCAGGATGATTTGGAAGTCAGTCTCTCGTACTAGCTGGTCTGTTTTCTGAGCCTCTTAAAAAGTCGATTGATGACAGAATTTACTAAAGCTTTCTGGTTTTTAGGGATTTTTTTCATAATTTCACACATTATGAGCTCACATTTTCGCAGATTTGATCAATTGTATAAGTACAGTGCTCTATTTCAAGGCAGTTGATAAATAACACTTGTTAATTGGAGTGATTACACAATGGGAGTGCAGTCTTGAACCTTTCAAACATCTTTCTTAGTTTAATTTATATAGTAGTTTTTCTACAAACTAATGCATTTTACAGCAGTCAGCACACACACACACAAACACACACACACACACACACACACAGAGAGAGAGAGAGAGAGAGAGAGAGAGGCACACACATACAAAGTTAAAAGAAAATAGCACGGGGCTCTGAGTGGCTCAACAGGCTAAAACGTTGACACTATGACCACAGTATCACGAGTTTAAATCCCGGTCATGCTATTTGCCATCAACAGCCGGAGCCCAAGAGAGCAAAAATTGGCAGTGCTCTCTCTGGGCAGGTAGATGGCGCTCTCTCTCTCCCTATCACTCTCACATTGTAATGTCTGCTGGCTCAGGCATCTACTGATTAGTCCATTTGGAGCTGGGAATCCTGCGCTTTCCTCTGAGCACGTTGGCTCCCAGTGACGGTGTATCAGCGGTAGTTTGAAAAGAGGAGGTGGCCGTATCACAAACAACAGAGGAGGCTTGCGCTTGTCTTCACTGTCCTAGTCAGGGACAGTGCAAAAGTGATGGGGAGAGTCCTAACGGAGAGGATGGGCTAATTGACTACTAATACATTGGGAAGGGGATAAAAAAATTGGCAAAAACTTAGAAATAAAATTCTTTTTAAAAATTAAAAAAAAAGAAAATAATACATTAGTAAGTAGTGAATTTCTCTGCTATTTGATTGCTTCTCCAAAGGTAAACTGTGTGTTTGTCAGATTGACTATCGCCTTATTGAAGGAGAGGTGGAGGACATGGAGATCCTGTTGAGAGAAGCTCCTCCCACAGATCAGGGAGACTTTCTCGCAGAAGAGGTTCAGTCAGTCCTACAAGCTTGGGAGGAAGCGGGTCACAGCATGGTGGAGAACAGAGAGCGTCTGGCCAAGTTCAACCAACTACGGACGTTTTTTGAGAACCACCTGGCAACAGTGTATGATGTCAACATTTTTACACTAGTGTGTGTGTGTGTGTGTGTGTTGTTTTTCAACATAAATCTGTGTTAAAAAAGGTGCAGTTAGCAAACTCAACTGCAAAACAAATACACCCCTCCCTTTAGTGCTCCTTCAGAAGCTCCGCCCCCAGATTCATGGACACAAGTTGCCAAGCGAGTTAGTTATGCCACAGTTAGTCAGAATGAAACTGCTCCACCATTTAAGGTGGAATGAGAGTGTGGCAAATGTACCACCATTAACTCTTTAACTCTTCACCATCGAAAAACCCTCCATGGACCTTAACAGGGTTCTTCACTCTTTCTCAGCCTCTCAGCTCCTCCCCTTCCTCCTGTCCTGTGCACAAGCATGAACTCCACCTAACTAGTTTATGTTATTCTAAAGACACTTAATTGTTCACTTACAGAGCTGTTCTGTGTATAATCACAGCTAGTAGACCATTTAAACAGTGGTCATGCAAAGCCTACCCTTACCAAAAAAAGTATACATCGAGTACATGTTATTAAGTATACTTAAGTATAATAAAAGTATAACAGTAAACTGGAAGGATGCTCTATAATTAGAGTAAAATTATAAAATGATAGAGTATCCTTCCAGTTTACTTTTTATGTACTTGAACTTAAAGTCGGCCAATTTATTCCAAAGTAAGTATACTTGTAGTGTACTTGCTAAATAAAAGTACATTTACGGAAAATACTTTTATTATACTTAAGTATACTTAATAACATGTACTCAACATACACTTTTTTTGGTAAGGGTAGCTGGTTTGGCTTTCTGGGCGAACAACACCTCCGGCACCCCAAACTAAACCCCCTGTTGTCGATCGACCAATGGTTTGTGAGTAAACACACCTACTCATACATCCAGCATCTCCCAATCACCCCCCCCCCCCATTTCCCTGGGATGAATATCAGCCAGCTCTAAGCAATGCAATGGTCCCAAAGGCGCTTCATAGAACCTCTCGGGGGCAGGGCATGAAGTCCTCGTGCTGCCCTGGGCAGCTGCCTGTATTGCCCATATCAGAAACTGTCACTGCATGCGAAGATGTTTCATGAATTGGACAAAAAGTGTGCTGGAGAAATACCTCTGTGCCTTATATATCAGATATGTTCAATGAATATGCTGTCACTCTTGTGTGTGTTTGTGTGTGTGCATGTGCGTGTGTGTGTATTGTAGTGCTTGGACAGAGAGGACAAGATCGTACATCCTCACTGGAAGCGCAGCTCTGCAGAGTGAAGATCTGATTGATTGTGAAATTGAACACAAACTACAGGAGTTTGATAAGCTGGCTGCAGCTGGTCACAGACTGACAGAAGAGGGAGATTACCTGGCTGAGATTGTTAGTCTGATGTTTACATTTTCCTCAGTAAATTTGCTTTGCTGCTGATGGAAAGGTTGATGCTCCTGCTATGTTATTGTCTCTTCCAGATTAAAGAAAGGACTGATGAGCTGAAAAGCATGCTGGAATGGATTCAGGTCAACTGGAAGACTCTAAGAGAGCAGCTAAGTCAAAAGAAGGTGTCTGAAAGTCTAGATAAAGAAGTGAATCATCCTCAAAATCAGGCATTGACTGCTGTTGATTGCCAGCAGAATGCAGCAGATCCTGCTCTTGTTATCCAGGAGTCCGGACCTCAGACGTCACTGGGCAGCAGCATCTGCCTCATCCTGAGCTTTGATGAACAATCTTCAGGCATTGGTCAGCTTTCATCCAGCAGCGATGATGTACATATGCAGCAGTTTCTGGGACACAACAACAGACAGTGGCAGCAGTCATCAGTCCATAACTCTCAATCACCGGGAAGTCAAGAGCAAAGTGTGCAGCGTGAGGAAACGCACATGGATCCAAACTCGGCACAGAATCCACAGTTTTGGAGCAAAGTTCAACACCCACATGGCAACCAGCTCACAAAGAAGCAGCATTCATCAGCACACATGCAGCCATCACTAGACATGCTCACTAGACAGGCGGAAGTCATCAATCAAGTGCAGACGCTGGCTAACGCTCAAAAACAAAGACAACAGTCACCAGTCAACGATGTAGAGCAACGACTGCAGTCACCAAGAATCATCCAAGTACAGCAGTTACAGCTACCAGTCCTCTATCAGACTGCAGCCAATTACACAGAACAACAAGAAGAACAGAAAGAAAAAGCAGAAACATTAGTCAGGACCTGTCATCACCATCAACAACCATCAAGCAACACTCAACAACAGTCAACGAACAGCTATTTATCAGAGAAGCAACAACTGATCAGCAGTGATCCAATAAACCACAGCGGCTCTGAAGGACACAGTCCGCAGGTCAGTCTACAGTCAGCAGACAGATCTCAAGTGAAAGATCAACAGGCAGTCAGCATAAATCAGCCTTCACCAAACATCAGCCCAACACAGATCCCTTTGGAGCGAGAGGAGGCAGCTGAAGTAACACACAGAGTAAGTCAAACTACAAATAGAGTGTTAAGCTCCACTCGCACACACACAGAGATCAGCTCAGAGCTCACAAACCAGCTATTTTCTGTACGTCCTGGCCCATGTGGTGAAAGAATTACCTCATAATTGAGTTTCCATGTTCCTGACTGCTTAGAGAAGGCTCCCAGTGGGTTATGGGGACCCTGGACTGAACTGTAATTAGGGCAGGAATGCACTTTGAGGCTCTTGCATGCCTCAATATAGGCTTTATTAACTTGGCATGCAGTCAGATTAGTCAGTCACAGCTGGCTGCGTTCCTTACAGACGAAACGACAGATAAACTGTTCTGAAGGGCATTTTTACTCACAGTGTCATGTCTCATTTCTTCCCAGGTAAGCACCTACCTGCATGTGACAGACAGTCTCAAAGCCAGCAGAGCTTCCGAGATGAAAGGTACGCTGTCATCAGGTTTCACAGTCCTGTGTGAGGAGCAAATGAAAAGAAAAGAAAGCAGCCAGAGGAGATGCTCAGCACTTGGCACTGTGCCCCAGTCTAACTCATCACCGTGCAGTTACAGACAGAGATCTAACACCTGGCCTAAAGGAGGCCAAGGTTGCCAAAAGCAGCACACTAACACCGAACAAGGCCTGTCCATACAAAAGTGTTTAGCTGATGCTGTGCGTACAGAGGAGCCTGTTGATGTTTTGAGAGAGAATTCGTCAGAGGTGCCCAGAGAACCAGTCAAACATATCTGCTCGTATCTATCTCTGGGGTCCACGCTTAGCTTTTCTCTCCCCAGAGTGCTCTACAGTGATACTGCTGACCTACGAAGCTCAGAAGAGATGGTGCAGTCTTCAGTCACTTCCCCAGCAGGCTCTTTGGCTGAGATGCCACACTCAGCTGTGGAGGTGCAGCCGATTACTGCTCATGATTCTCAAGGAAAGTCAAACCGTCAAACAGTGTATAGATTAGATTTGGCAAAGCAGGACCTTAACCATGAAAATAAGCATCAACAACTTCAACAAAGAGTCCACGCGCCAGGAACAATGACGCCTACAAAGCAATTCTGTCAAACGAAGACAGATATGGAACAACACACCAGTGATGAACAGTGCAGTGAATCTGAAGAACCTGTGACTGTAGCCGGTCACACGTCCTACAGCCCTACATGTAGTCCTGCTTCATCATGCAGACATAAGTGCCTTAGTGTCCACACCATGATCAAGGATCTAAACGGTCATATCTACCATGCTTCCAGATGTTCGCAGTGGAGCTGTCAGACGAATTCAGTGTTTTTACAGAATGAAGACTCGCCTAACCAGCTGACTGAGTCCACGCTAGTGTCTAAGAAGTCAAACCGTATTGTGTTGTGTGGTGAGAGAGGATGTACAGTGTGTGGCAGTGCTCGAGCGGAAGAGTCGTCTGCTGCTCCAAACGCTGAAGAGAGGGTTAAAGTTCCTCAGCCCTCACACTGGCAGTTTCAGGAGGAAGAAGAGGAACTGGAGGACATCTGGAAGGGAAGAGTGGATGCGATGAAACTGGCTGGGCTGTAGAAAGAGGAAGAGGCCAGAAAACAGGTCTGACAACTAAGAGTTTATTATTATTTGGAACATAGACTTCCTTATGTTATGTAATGTGAAGTTTCTGATGTACATATGATTTAACCAAAGAGGAACAGGACCGTCCTGCTACAGGTTTCAGTGTTAACAGCGAATGTCTTCTGTTGAACGTGTCTAAGAAGAAATTGCTGTACTGTGACCCAATGTCTTTCACCATACTAGTCATATTCTTCCATATATTACTATACAGGGTTTAGTCAATGAAACTGAAACCTGTCATGTTAGTGTGGGAGGTTTCATGGCTAAATTGGACCAGTCTGGTGGCCAATCTTCATTAATGTCACATTGCACCAGGAAACGGTTTCCTCCACCAGCATCACGTAGTGACCTGACCACTATCCTGCAAGAAGAATGGCTTAAAATCCCTCTGACCACTGTGCAGGACTTGTATATGTCATTCCCAAGACGAACTGACGCTGTATTGGCTGTAAAAGGAGGCCCAACACCTACTAATAAATTATTGTGGTCTAAAATCAGGTGTTTCAGTTTCATTGTCTAACCCCTGTATATCTACCAGCCATTTCATTAAACCACCTCCATGTATTTACACTCATTGTCCATATTAGCTCCACTGAGTATACAGGAGCACTTTGTAGTTCTGTAGTTCATCTGTTTCACACTGTTCTTCAGTGGTCAGAACAGGTGGATCATTCTCAGTGACAGCGATGTGGTGGTGGTGTGTTAGTGTGTGAGCTGCTGGAGATGTTAAACACTGTCTCACTCACTGTTCCCTCTATTAGACACACCTACCTTGTTGATCTTGTAGATGTAAAGTCAGCGACAGGAGCTCAGCATAGTGTGTTGGTCCTCTAGTCCTGACACTGTTGGCTGGTTGGTCACTATTTTCACTCCAGTAGTGACACTGAGGTGTTTAAAAACATCAACAGCTCTGACACACACTAACACACCACCACCACATCAGTGTCACTGAGAATGATCCACCAGCTCTGTGAGGTCCTGACCAGGAACTGAGTGAATAAAGTAAACAGATGGACTACAGTCTGTAATTGTAGAGCTACAGAGTGCTCCTGTATGCTCAGTGGAGCTAAAATGGACGAGTGGAGATTAATTTAATGAGATTTTTCGTTTTGCTATGTTGTCTGTTCACATCACAAAGGACTAATGAGTCTCAGACAATTCATTCTTTAGGTCAGTGTCTCATTTTCTACAGTATAGCCGTATGTATTCACTTATATTGTAGCTTTATTCAACTGCAGTTTTAATTTCTGTGCTTTGCTACCACCAGATGGCCTACGTGCTCCACTTTTGTCCTAAACGGGCACCATCAGGAGGAAAGCAGAAGACTGCAGGAGGGGTTGTGAAGGGCCCCCCTCACATTCAGCTGATCTAGGGTCAGCTTTCTCTTCTCCATCTCTATTGGCAGTTGATGGAAAAACGTAAAGACTGAACCTGAATCAGCTTACTTGGGCTTCCTCTTCACCTTGGGAACTTGGATGTGGTTCAGATATACATAGTGATGTACACTCACATGCTCAGAATAACCTGTGCTGAGATCAGATGTCCAGATGTTCCACTAAAGTCTTAAAGTCTTCACTTCTGTAAATGTTTGCTATAAGCCATTGTTCATAATTGTGCTACATGCAGTTCTTTGAAAGGTTCATTGTTTTATTATATTTTGAATAATTGCACTGTTTTCTGTTAGAAACTGATAGACTATATCTGCATGATCGAGCGTCGCTATAATCACAATAAAAACATCTGTCCTTGTAGACTCTAATGGATATTTTCTTCTGAACACAATCACAGCATCACAAACACTTCAGCAGAGTACATGTTCACTCCTCTGTTAAATTTGAGGCTCACTTCATGCCACATGTCACCGTTCACCCCTTCACTCACTGGCTTTGACTGCAGCTAAAAATAACATGACATTTTACTGGAGCGGTGACAGACCATGTAACTGAACCGCCAACACTGAACCACTAAACAAGCTACGAAAATGAAGTTTGAAGTCCATTAAATGTGTTTTTACACTGACATGTGTACAGGTGTTTGTATCATTACCATTTCACACACTTATGTAATACACAATGTAAGTGTGTAAATAACCACAGTCACAGCTGAATAATCAACAGAACCATTAGGACTGTTTTACAAGGCATGATTTCTTAGTATAACCAGTTAACTTTAACTCAAAGTCAAACCTGTATAGCAGCAGGACATTCCTATTGGACAATCCTCTCTGGAGGTTTTGGGGCAGCCGTAGTCTGATAGTTATGGATCTGGTCTTGTGATGTCATGATTGAAATGCTCTTGAGCAAGGCACATAATCCCCAAATGCTCCCCAGGTGCCATGGTTAGGGATGTCCACCACTTTGGGCAGATGTTCTCACAGCCTAGTGTGTTCACTAATGTGTGTTTCACCGCTCTGATGGGTTAAATGTGGAGGTCAAATTCCATTGTGTGCAAATTACATTGGCAAAAAGTTTAGTCAATTAAGCAATTATTCTGCTTTGTAGAATAATGCCTGTCTTGAATGAGAATTGGCTTAATGATCACCATCAAAAATCACTATTTCTAGTAGAACACATTTAGATCCTGTTAGAAAACCATTAGATGTGTCTGGAGTCACAACCACATAAAATAGCCCATTACAAACCATTAAGAAAAATATCAGATTTTTTCCCCATCAAGTTTAATGACTGATGCGATTTGGTTTAATAGTTACTATTAGAGATCACTTGTACTGACTATGCACATGTAGATTCCATTTAGAAACCCATCAGATACATCTGGAATCAGTCACTTCACCAATTAAACCATTATCATCATTTACCTTTTTGACATAAAAATATCAGAAAACCAGTAAATACCATTACTAGCATTAAGGTGCCAACAAAAGAATCATTCAGTGGTTTTATTTTTTCCCAGCAAGAAGACCAAACACAGTTAAGTGGAGGCGGGTCTAAGAGCAAGAAAACCAATCACAGGTGAGTGAAAGCGGGCTCAGAGTTGCCAGGTTGGTATTTCTTTAAAGATCTTCCCAGTCTAAAAGCTCTTAAAGTGAATGTATATCTGATTGAGATCTCATTATAGATTAGCTATAATATAGATTAGAGCAGAAAGGAAGAATGAGGAGAGACGATGTTTTTAAAAAATGTTCTTTCGTGTCATTTTCTTACATTATATTTAATAAAATAAATAAATAAATAAATAATAATAATAATAATAATAATAATAATAATAATAATAATAATAATAATAATAATAGTAATACAAAAATTAAGATTAAAAGAAAATTTACTTTATTAATTTCTGTGATTAGATTTTCTAGTTTTAGTTTGTGTAGGGATGCTTTCTGTGAGACGTTCGCCTGCATATTTATTCCCGACCTGGCAACCCTGTGCGGGCCTTATTGCAAGAAAACCAATCACAGATTAATGGAGGTTGGTCTGATCACAATAAACGAATCATAGGCGGATGTACACGGGTTTAACTACAATAAAACCAATCACCGAATAAAAGAGGCGGGTCTAATACAAGACAACCAATCAGAGGTAAAAGGAGGTGGGGCCTGGGTGGGGATTGTGTCGGTGTTGTTCTCTCTAGTGATCGGTTGAGTTGAGGACTGTCTTTGTGGCTGCTGTCTGACTGACTGTGTGTCTGTCTGTTTGGAAATAAAAGTCTGTCTGACGTTTAAAATCAGACTGAAATCTCGGATTACACCAGATCTTAGTTCGGACCCAGTTCTGCTGTCTTTACTGAGGTAAGAGGAGACTTTAACCCAAACCTAAAGAACTTTTCTCAGCTCTGAACTTTAAAACTGACTCCAGCTGGTTTAGTGGAGATGTGCTCAGTTACAGCTCAGCTTCGGTTTCAGACTCACTCTGTACTTATTCGGTTTAGATGGTCAGATGTGAACAGTGCTGATAAACCACTTCTGCTATTGAGAAAAGTGGATACAAACGTGTTGAAGTCTGAACCAGAGAAAGACTTTTTCTGTTAAACAGATGGACGTTTGTAGAGATGGTAGACTTTGTACTTTGGCTTTTTATTCCTGCGCGAGTTTCCACCTTAAGCGGCTACATTGTTACATTGTAACCGCCGCATCATTTCGTCCCGCGTGCTTGATTACAATCTAACTGCTGCACTGTTTAAGGTGGAACTGTGGATTACAATAAGAAGCCTGTGAATAACTGTGTATATGCATCACGTCTCTCACATTACACATACACTCTGTCCAAATGTTTGTGGACACTTCTAATGAATGCATTCAGCTATTTGAAGTTGATACAGATGTACACACAGCTTGTCTAGTCCATGTAGAGAAGTACTGCCAATAGAATTGGACTAAACATTTCCTATTGGCACCATGTCTAATGCCAGGCGTGAGCTAGAGGGGTGTAAGGCTTTTACACTGAGCTGAGCTGTGGAGCAGTGTTCTCTGCTTCGTCCAGTACTTTTGGGACGAGTTTGGTGTGGTTGGTACTGTTGAATGTTGAATGAGTAGGTGTCCCAATATTTTTGTCCATATGGTGTACCGTTACTTGCCCTGTTTGTATATGTAGTATACATTTTTCTATTTATTTGAAGTTTTAGTTGTCATGTTGACAACTATAGAAGCCAGCTCAGACCCACACAGCAGTAGTATTTCCAGTAGCTGGCTGCTAATGTTTACACTCTTTAGCAATTTTGTTTTGAATGAAAAGCCATTTTGACCCAAATGTCCTGGGAAAGACTTCTCATGATGAGATGTAATCTATAAGTATGATTAGTTATTACTAGTCATAATCCTGGCTGTGGTGTGAAATGGATTGGTCTTGGTCTGTTTGTAAAGCTCGGAATAGTCGTAGTTTGACAGCCAGCTGGTTCCTCAGTCTTTTTGGCAGAAAACACAGGAACAGCTATTGTTTACTTTTGGAACAATTGGGTCCTTAGTTTATTAGGGAACTTATTTAAAAGAGTAGTGTTCATTTAAACTGAACACTGCTAAAAACTGAACACTGCTAAAAACTGAACACAGCTAAAAACTGAACACAGCTAAAAAAACAACTCAACACTGCTAAAAACTCAACACTGCTAAAAACTCAACACTGCTCAACACTGCTAAAAAACAACTCAACACTGCTCAACACTGCTAAAAAACAACTCAACACTGCTAAAAAACAACTCAACACTGCTCAACACTGCTAAAAAAAAACAACTCAACACTGCTCAACACTGCTAAAAAACAACTCAACACTGCTAAAAACTCAGAATATTGAAGATTAGACACTGAACACCACAAACGGAGCACAACACTGAGTGCATATGTACTCAACACTTGTAGTAATTTCTCTTAACAGTACAGATCTTTGCATTCAGCAGCAGCTGTCTTATGCAATCATAACTAAATGTTAACTGAAACTACACATGTGCAATATGTCCTGCACCCACTTTATACACTCTTTACTCCAACCTTCATATACTTATTTTTTTACTATTTCCACCTCATTTCTCTTATTTCTTCTTACTTAAGTCTTGTTGAGCATTGCTGTTGTATTTTATTACACTCTTTGTTGTGACCACTATCTTAAAAGCTGAATTTGCAGCTGTGATTAATGGTGTAGACCTCAGTATGACTCACTATTAATTGTACTTGGGGCTCATCTGATTTTCAGCCCTGACCGATAACCAAAGCCCATATTTAAGATTTTTCTGAGTAGATAAGTCATCACCTCAACTGTTCAGCTGTTGACTAAATCCCATCAAACATCTTTAGTGTTTGAATAACTGTCTAAAGCTCAAAGCTCTTCATTTGTTTAATATTTTATTATTAAACTGTTTGAGACAGAGCTGCATCACATTGCTAATATCACTTTAATGATAAATCTATATCAGTCACTAATATCAATGATTACTAATAATCAGTATCGATATCAGCCCTGAACAAAAACATACGAGTCTACCCTCACTGCTAACGATAACTTACTGCTTTAAATGTGAATGTTAAGCTGAATGAATAGTTGGTGCTCAGTCAGGTGTGGTTTCCTCTCGGTGACAGCAGGTCACCATTTGTACACTTTCTCTGATAACAGGGTTCACAGCACTGGGCTTTGTTTTGTCACCTGTGAGAGAAAACAGTGCTGAGTGTGAGTTGTTTGTTTTAGGAGTTCAGCACCAGGGCAGTGAGGCAGCGAGACGGCGAGGTAGTAAGACAGAGAGGCAGTGAGGCAGTGAAACAGTGTGGCGGTGAGGGAATGAGGTACTGAGACATTGAGGTAGTGAGGCAGCGAGGCTCTCTTCAGCCCATTTGGGATGAATATTGCAAATATTTCAGGTCTGTAATAGCAGACGTGGTCAAAATACTTTCATTAGAGTTTGTTTATTACTGATATTTATCACATACAAACATGTAAACCATGCAAATGTCTGTAAAGAGGGGTAGTGCACATGTGTAGTAGCCAGAATGACCAGAATAATTTTTCAAGAGTAAGTTGTATCATTCAGATTATAGCAGTGAGTGTTAATCAGTATTTTAAAGCTTAATGTCTCTTACAGTTGATGGTCTCTTACAGTTTACACTACTGGTACTGTTTGTACTGTAGTGTTAGGCGGTGTGTGGACTGATTATGTTCATTTTTGAATAATTCAGAGATAGTAGACAGAAAATCAAGCCTGATGTTTCAAATTCTTCAAAGTCTACATAACATAACAAAGCTCAAATGTTGATCAGCTCCAGGCTAAGCATTTGTCTGCTGTGTGACCCGGTTCTGACATTCTTCTGGTCGGAAGTCTTTAAATTGTTTGTCATTTACTTCAAATCTGATGCTCTAGTTGCTAATTTGTTCCGGCTGTTTCTGTCCCCGTAAACACACATTTCTCAGGGTTTTGTCTTTCAGATCTTTCAGGACAGTGATGCTTAAGCCCTATTGGGATTACATTAAATATATATATATATATATATATATATAGAGGTTCTGGGGTCCGTTCTTCTTCTACAGGAGCTCGTCTGTGATTTTATTCCCATCCAGGTCCACCTGTCTGTGTTTTTCTCCTCCTGTGACTGAATGATCTACTGTTGTTGGCTAACTCCAAGCTCGGCTCATCATTTTAGTCATGTCTGATACAAATCTTTGTAGATGTTTGTGGTTATGAAATAAAGATTTTTGGTTGTGTTTAGTCTCCCAGTGCACAGATCCACCAAAATCGTCACCAGTCATTTGAAAAATCACTCAAGCTACGTTCACATTACAAGACGCATAAGGTCGGCACTGTGTTAAACGGCTGCCCTGCCAGCAGAGGCTGGGACTTAATTTCCCGCAAGGGATCAATAATGTGTATCTGTATCTGTATCTGTATTGCTCAAATTTTATTTTTTGCTCGATCAGATTTAACTATCTTGTAGGTTCACATTCACAAATGTTTGCAGGGTTTTTGCACTAAATAAAAAAAATGAATGAGAAAATAAGATTTTAAGAAGTTTCCGTTTGCGTCGTGTTACTTTCTGTTACAAAATCAATCGGAGGTTTGGGGGATCTGGCAACCCTGTATTTGTGAGAGGCCTGATTTTGGTAAAACAGAGGTGTTAGTAGCTGATGTGTGATGGTGTTTAGCTCAGGAAGACAGTAAACAGGTGCTGGACTGGCTTCAGGTGAAGAAGGTGAATAAATGCCAGCTGGCTGCTTTTGCTGTTTTTACAGCTACGTGAGTAACCGAGAGAAGCCAATGCTGCCTCACCCACTACACACATGTGTACAAGCACAAAGACATGAAATCTGATCAGACCATCACATTCAAGTCACATGTCCACGGATCTGATATGTATCTGATCTAGAACCACATATGAAAGGGACTCAAATCTGATTAGAAAAGCTGGGATTTGATGTCCACACAGCCTGAAAACATCAGATCTGAGCCTCATTAAGACAAAAGATCGGATTTGAGTTACTTCAGCCTGATAAAATTGAAACATAGCCTGAATCATCATCTTGGCCTGGGTGGGCTTGGTCTACTTGATGTCCAGACTCTACCTGTGAGAACATTATGTGGGGAAAAAAGAAACTGAATACGAATATAAATAAATAAATATGTGAATAAACAGTCCTTAGGATCAAAGGTCACATGACACAGACACATAAATAAAACTCAGAAAGTCACACCTGTAATGGTTTTAATGAGTTTGATCACTGTGGGGGTGTGTAAAGTGTTCCCCTGACACACTAATCCAATCCCAATAGGGCTAATAAAACCGTATTATATGAGCTTCGTCAAAACACAACCATGACAACAGTATGTTCACTGCATACAAGTAATCTACGTTAATAACAGCTAATATACATTATTTTACACACATTCTAGTGTCCCCCTGTTGGCATTATGCAAATTACTTGACTGTATTCTCCACTTTTGATAAGTTCTGCCTTATAATTGTTAATAACCTGCATAGACTGACAGTGAACACGTTTGAATGCTCTGTAAATACACAAATATTAAATGATTTGAATATAAGAGAGTTTTTTTCCTAGTGACCTGTACCAGGGAATGCTTGTGCACAGACAGGGATTAGCCATGACCATCTGTTGCCCATGGAATTCATAGCCAGGACTTTCTTTACACCCCTCCCTGCAGACAGGAAAGCAGTTCTGCACCCCACCACTGTTGCTGTTTGCCCGGAGCATGTGTGTACATACCCTGATACATTACGACCAATACACTGACAAGCTGTTGCTCCTCCCTTTGCCACTATAATGGCTGTAGCTCACAAAGACCTGCCCTTTGAGGTTGTGCTGTAGTCTCCTAAGTTGAAAGGTAGACCCGACTTGTATGTCCGTTGCATCGTAAAGGTCCGATTGAGGCACCGTGAGCACCTCACACAGTTTGAGAGACTCCAACCCAGTCATCCAGCTATAACCATTTGGCCCTCATGTCATCATCTCTGCCCATTTGTCCTACATTGAGAGTCCAACTCACAATGTTTTGTGTACATTGTCTACATGCATGCAGGCATATGTACAGTAGGGTTGCTTGCTGTCTACCTAACTGGCATATGATGATGTGTGCATGGAAACATCATGATGGATGATGGTCTAACAACGGTATTTTACACGCACTGGCCACTACATTAGGTACACATACACTCATTGTCCATTTGAGCTCCACTGAGCATACAGGATCACTTTGTACTTCTACAATTACAGACTGTAGTCCATCTGTTTCTCTGTGTACTGTGTTCAGCCTGTTCTTCAATGGTCAGGACCCCCACAGTGCAGGTGGATCATTCTCAGTGACACTGATGAGGTGGTGGTGTGCAGGAATGCGCTGTTTTGATGTGAGTGGATCCGTGTTGTGCACAGTTGAGGAGTGTCCAGTAGGAATGTCCTGCTGCTATTTTATAGAGAAGTTTGGCTAAAGTGAGATCCTGCTGTGGTTCATCCCCCCCGGTGCTCACTGGTAGTGATGAGGTGATGTTGTGACATTACATGAGGGTCCTCAGCATTTGGGGACTTGCCTTGCCGAGTTGCTCCTCTGTGTTTATCCTAGTTGACAAGCTTAAAGAGCTAATGCCAGGTCTACAATCACTTCTCACTTGCAGCGCAGTGACTCCGCTGACAGCCCAGCATGAGTGTCCTGGCCCAGAAACCTTGAATCGCCTGCGGTCCCTTACGGCCCACTGTCTCACACTGGCTGCTTTAGAGCTGAGCTGTTTGCTGCAATAGTTTACCTGCACCGTGTGTCCTGCCAGGACTGCAGATGTGAAGAGGAGAGATTAAGAGATTGTGTCTGGTGTGATTTGAGGTCACCATCACTCTCGGATCTGCTGGAGAACAGCGGAGTCATGCGGGAACACACTGCCGCTGAAAATCTAACCCAGTTAAATACTTAAATAAGCACAATCACCCAAGTATATCTGAACAACATCCAGTTTTTGCCAATTTTATCCCCTTCCCAATGTGGTAGTAGCCAATTAGCCCGTCCCATCCATTAGGACTCTCCCCATCACTTTTGCAATGTCCCTGACTCTAGGAGGGTGAAGACTGATACACCGTCACTGGGGAGCCAACGTGCTCGGAGGAAAGCGCAGGATTCCCAGCTCTGAATGGACCAATCGGTAGACGCCTGAGCCAGTGGGCATTGTAATGTGTGAGTGATTGAGAGAGTGAGAGCGCCATCTACCCACCCAGAGAGAGCACTGCCAATTTTTGCTCTCTTGGGCCCCGGCTGTTGATGGCAAACAGCATGACCAGGATTCAAACTCACGATTCTCTGGTCATAGTGTCAGCGTCTTAGCCTGCTGAGCCACTCGGGGGCCGCATGTCCAGATCTGATGGTTTTATACAGCATGAATACATGAATTGTCCACAAATAACTCTTCAAATGATCAGAAAATGTATAAGACATGCTTACAATTTACTGCGGAACACTAAACATATAGGAGCTTTAAGATTTTTAGTCCCAGAAATCATTTATTTCAGGCTGCGCAGCACCGAAGGGACTTTATGTAGGCTGAGATTTGTGCCACAAAAGGACACCTTCAGCAGAACAGGAGCTGAGTGCTCAGTTCTATTTGTTTGGGACTCAAACATCAGTTAAAAAAAAAAATCAACACTTATTGTATTTGAAGCGGAATCTTTCATCATCATCAAGAAATGAAGAAGTCGAGTAGAAAGAAGAGGCTTTCAGCTGTCATGTGACTACTCCCTTTTGTGTGGAACTTGGGGAAGAAGAACATTGTGCAGCTCCGAGTGTGGATGAGATGTCGGACCATTGTGTGTGGAGATTAAGAAGTTATGTAAAAAGATTACGGAGATGAATTTGGATATCTGGATGTACTATTACACCCTCGCGGGATACTTCTCCAGGGCTGATTTCAGAATTATGGGAAACGCTGCATGAGAGAGAGAGAGAAATGGTTTCTGATTAGCAGTCTGATTGTTATCTGATCAAGCGCTCCTCCTCTCTATTCATCACCTCCAGTTTCTGTTCTTTATGTCTTACATTCTCCTCCAACAAACTAGGTGAGAGGAGCCCTGCGTGACACCATTCAGTGTTTAAAACGACACCATCAGGAAACTGGAGCAGTGTGTACAGTGCGGCCGGCACTGATTGTATGTTGCCTGTTCCTGTGGTAACCCAGCAGGAGATCAGCGAATAAAAAATGACTGAACTGCTCTCTGCTGCTCTTCAGGTTCAGTGAATCCTGCTGAAGCATCTTTCCTTTGTGCTTGTATACGAGCGAGGTGGGGGCAGGGCTGATTCTCCCCCCCCTCGCTCCTTCAGCTGGATCACAGTTTATAGTGGGAGTAATAACAGGTCTGTCATGGCTGCTAAGTGGACTTGTTCGTGGGCTCCATCTCAAGCAGCATGAAGAGAGGAGGAACCGCAGGACAAAGCTGTGGACCTGTCCCTGTTGTCATCTTGTGGTTCTGAGCTCTCACTTCAGGCCGAACAAGCAAAACTCTTTCTCAAATGTAGGTTTTTCCACTTCCCGAGGAGAGGAAGTCCTGGTTTTAGTGCTTAATTATAAAGGATATGCATCACAAAGTGAGAATACTGTTGATCAGTATGACTTATCGCTCATGAGTTGACCAGTCACGTGTAGTAGTAATATGGTCAGTAGTAGTGTTGGCACTGTGGGCAGCTGCTGGGCATCTCCATAAAGCTGGTCAGCAGATGGAAGCATGAAATGCTCTAAAATCCTTTGGTAGGTGTTGACTTGGGACTAAACACAGTGGACCAACAGCAGCAGCTCAAACCATCACAGACTGCAGAGCCTGCACACTGGACTTCAGACTTTGTATTGAGTAACAGTCCAGTTCTGGTTCTGCTTAGTCCAGGAATGTGGCAGTTGTAGCTCTGAGAGATGCACTTATTCTGTCTCAATACGTACTGAGCTGAGCTCTCTTAACATGACAGTAGTCCATGTTCTAACCATCATCTACCTTTTATAAGACGGATAAATGAAGCACTGTAGTTAGGCAGTGATATCATCACTTATTCCCGCCCACTGCACGCGACCGGCGTTTACTTACCTCAGCTGTGAAACTCTCCTCAGCATGTCACCTCCGTAGAGTGGTTTTAATAGCAATTTTAGTAGAATTACGTAATAACATTCAAAAATCATATTGCTGCCCTGCTGCTGGTTGCTCCACTTGTGTCCCCTGCGCCGCATTGCATTGTGGGATTGGATGTCTTAACGACTGAGGATGCATTCAATGCTCTGTCTATATTCTGTCAAAGGAAGGTACCTCATTAGGCAGCATGAGGTATTTAAGAACTGAGAGCTCACCAGGTACTGAGACGGTCACAGTGTTTATACTGTTTGTCTAGTCATTTAGTCAAACGCTGAGATTCTAGATTTCTAATGTTCTAAAGTCATACTGATCAACAAGAAAAAAGACTAAAATGATGAATATTGTCATTTTCTGATGTATGGCTGTAATATCCTTCCAGCTGATGATGAAATGTGCTGTGATTAGTCAGATGATTGGCAGATCCATGAGAGGAAAGAATTTCTGAACACAATAAGGCCTTGTGTTATGTTCACAGCACCTGGGAAGTGTTGGGAAAAAACAGAGTTTGTGTTATACTCGTGCTTGTTGTCATGAAGGTGTGTCCAAAAGAAAAGAAAACACACTTGTGCACTGTGTGAGCTCATTGTTTTGCAATATTTGCCAGAGCAGACATGAGCCGAGGTGATACAGGCCTGACTCAACTGGTTATAAAAGACGTTGTGCTCACATCAGAGCAGTGTTGTTACTGTTTCTCATTAACTGCTGAATAAGAGTTTTAGCCAGACAGTGTTGTCCTCTGATGCTGCCATTACATTATTATATACAGATGAGCCAAAACATTGACTAATGTGCAGTGGAACCTCAGTTTTCATCATTACTCTGTTCTAAAGTGTCTGATAATCAGTGTTGGGAACGTTACTTTAAAAAAGTAATTAGTTATAGTTACTCACTACTTGTTAAAAAAGTAACTTGGTTAGTAACTGAATTACTCTATAATAAAAGTAACTCGTTACCAGGGAAAGTAACTATTTGCATTACAGTAAAACAATTTATTTGTCAAAGAATAAGGATTTTTTGAAAAAGCAGTTTTCACAGTCAGTTGAAATGAGTAGCTTTTGATATTTATTGCACATCAACAGACCA
>BRDA01000811.1:79662-94560 GCA_036984385.1 Crenuchus spilurus
GTGAGTGAAATCGCTGTTTTGAATCGATCAGCCATAATAACGACATTTACTTTTTATTGTCAGAACCTATAGATAGCCTCATGTATAAAACTAGTTTTTGTTTTGAATTTAAGTGTTTTTTCAACAAAACTTTTTTTGATTATTTTTTTTTTTTTTTTTTTTCTTACTGAAACTGGACCAAAAGGGACCGTCCCTGTGTATACTATTTTTTTTGTTACAAATTAACTATTTAAATAAATAAAATTAGTAATAATAATAATAATAATAATAATAATAATAATATATCAATTATTATTATTTATTATTATTATGTTAAAACCCCCCCCGATTACATAAAATTTAGTATAACACGAAACAACCATACACACGACCCTACAATTTTATAAAAATTTAACGTAAAATCATTATCAAAAAAGAAAACAACTTTTTTGTGAATTTAAGTTTTGTTTTTGATCAAAATATGTACTCCGATAGATATCCAAGACTGTTATTTTTCATTTACAGCAATAATACCGACTAGCTAAGTTTTGTCGCTAAAGTGAGTGACACGATATTGACACAATATCTCAATAAGTTGCCCAGTGACTTTGGCCTGGTTTTCCCTGGCGGGGTCACATTTTATGTTGACCACAATTTTATGAAAGCAAGAAGTCACTGGAGATGCTACATTACTGTGTTTATATCAAGAGGAGGAACATTTTTGATGGTGATGATGAATTTATATAGCGCCTTCCTCAAACCCAAGGAATAGTTACTCCCCTTCACGCCAAAAACACCCTTCACCATGATAAAATCACAGTGAGAGTGAGTGTGAGTGTGCCTGCTGAGAAGCTGCGGTATGTTTTTCTGTACTGTGTTTTAAACAGCTCTGTTCTTGTCTTTACTCTTCCAAGAGTCAGTGACATTTAAAAAGTGATGGGGAGAGTCCTAATGGAGGGGATGGGCTAATTGGCTACTACTGCATTGGGAAAGGGCTAAAAATTGGCAAAAATTTGTAAATAAAATTACAAATATATATTTTATATATAATAAAAGATCATGGCTCTGTTTTTACTTGGTTCATCAAAATCAAACTAAAACTTTTCCATTTTCAAGTCTGAAGTAGATTACAATGTTCAACACATGCCTGTCCACATCTATCCTCATATTACTGAAAACCTATTTTTCTCTCTTTTGTCCACCACATGGATGCATTTTACATCTTTTTAAAATGTTTTTGAAAACAATTAGAACATTCTCAGATGTTTGAGGTTGTCACAGCATGAAAACAATGTCCCAATCACTGCTGTCAACTTCTGTCCAAAGTTGTGTATCTTAACTCTTTATTAGTAGCAAGGTGGGAGGGGCAAGACGCCTGCAAGGAGTCTGAATCTACAGCTCAGATATTTTTAAACCACGGTAGAAATGCTAGAACAACTGCTCATAGGACTGTACTGCTGATTCAGAGACAGTGGCATCACCATGATAGAATTAAATCCACACACACCACTGTCCCGCTGTTAAGTCTAAGAAATAAAGTCATATTTGAATAACTATTTCACTCAGTTTGCATGTTCATGAATTTCTTGAGATGTTTCTGTGTCGCCCCCTGTTGGTGTGGATGGTTTTTTTTTTTAAATGAGGAAAAAGTGATGTTTTCAAAAATATCTGGATGCATCTGGATGAGGCTTTAGATGCTGCAGTGCAGAAGAGAATGTCCTGCAGTACACAGACTGCAAGACATGTACTTGTTTGTGTTGTTGACCCATTTTCCTGTCCCCTCTGGGTCCTTTACCTGCTTAAAAATGCACAGCCATGTGTGCTAGTTCAGAAGCCCTTTTTAAGAGGAGTTATATCACATGCATATGCTCACTGGATTGTTGTGTGTGTGTGTGTGTGTGTGTGTGTGGCTGCTAGAAGCAGTGACCTCATTAGTGTGGAATACGTTGCTGACTACTGTTGCAGAGCAGTATTGCGTATCAGTCCTGCAGTATTTCTGGGTCTAGATGGTGGTTGAAGATGGATGTGGTTGTGACAGCTGCAGGCTGATGGGAAGGACCCGGCCTGATGACATGCATTACAGAGCAGCCATTATATCATATCCAGTCATTTGATACCCGTGAATATTATCAGACACTATAGAGTTATACACTATATGGGCAAAAGTATTTGAACTTGTTTATTGGTTGTTCTAAAATCAAAAATATTCAAATGAATTTAAATGGGGTCTTTACTGTTCAGGAAATACTTTTTCTACTAGGTTTTGGAGCTTTGCTATGAGAATTTGTACATCTGTGTTAACTTAAAGTAGTCAGATGCTTTAGTTAGATAAGGTGTCCACCACTTTGTTATAGGAGAGCTATGTAATGTAATGAAGATCAACCTTCATCAGCTTGGTGATCACTGTGGAGGTAACTGATGTTCACGACTGTCAGGATTTGGGACTCGTGTTGTTTTTAGCAAGGAGTAAATAAATGTTTAAAGAGCTGAAGAGGGAGGGTTTTTTTGGGGTAGTGCGCATTAAAGTTTAAAAGTCACTCACTTACAATTCATTTGAAATGGCTTCAATTTAGAATGTGCAGTTAAATGGAGTAATTAATTATTCATTTTCTATTACAGTGCAAACAGTGACTGTAGTGCATCTGTACCAACTGTTTGATGAATAAATGTCCTTTAGGCTCTCACTGATCCACACATATATTCTAATATGCTAGATGCCAATTGTGCATCTCAGGTAGTCAAATAGCAGAAATAGTTTTATTTCAAATAAAACTAGAAGAGTCTATTTCCTGAAGGAAACAAAGAAGAAACACCACCCACATTTAGTAGTGCATCTCTGAAAATCAGAATGTGGTGAAAAAGTTCATATATGTTATATTTTGTGTTATGTTATAACTGAATTCAAATAGGTCATATATTTTATATTCACATAAAGTGAATTTAATGTCATTTTAATTTTAATAAACATAAAATTAAGTGTTTTTTTTTGTTTTTATTTTAATGTTGTTACTGTTTGAATAGTAATTTAACTCATTCAATGTTTTCCTACATTGTAAATAAACACTGAAGTCATCCAGACTGTGAGTGAACACATAAGGAATCATGTAGTAAACATAAAAGTGTTAAACAAACCAAAACATGTTTTAGATTTGACATCAAAGTAGACACACAACTGATGTCTCAAACACATTAAAGAGGCAAGAAATGCAAGTCATGAAGTCTTGACAAGACACAGCTGTTAACTGAAAGCCATTCCAGGTGACTACCTCATAAAGCTGACTGAGAAAATGTCAAGAAAGCTGAGCAAGAGGTGCCTACTGTGAAGAATGTAAAATATAAACATATTCTGGTTTAACACTTGTTTGTTTACTAATAAATGAAAATCCGATATGTATCTCGATTCATGTGGTACGATACGATTCAGAAACGATATATTTTAAATTGGACCGATTTGTTTCGATTCGTTTTAGTACGATTTCGATACAATTTGGTTCAATATAATCGGGTAGGAAATAATACAAGTTACTTGTTTAAAATTTATAATTTTACATTGATTCAACTTAAGTTAATACTAAAAATGTGTTTTTGCTTTCAGACAGATTAATGAAATACTAGAGAACTAGTAAAGTTGTATTTGACGTGAATTCAGAAACAGTAAAATACTGTCGTGTTGGGATGTGGTACCGGGACTCCAATGTTTTAAACAAGTCCCCAAAGCCCTCATTCTCCACCACACAATATGGTCTTAAGTCTTTGACAATGAACCGGGCTACTGAACCCGTTATTACTTTGGCTCTAGCTGAGTTGTGGTTGAGTTTTGGCTGGAAGAAGTCCTGTTTTTCTGTGGGGCTAGCGGTGCTATGCTAGCGTCCTCATCGCCACTTTCCTCATATCGTCTCACCAAATCTTTTCCGCTCTTCATTTAAAGACTGAACTTCTGCCAAACTTTAGATTTTAAGCTTGGCAGAGCTTTGTATATATGTGCGTAGGACATGTGATAAGTATCGCGACAGTTAATGACAGACAGAGCGCACGCGAGAGAGAGAGAGGGGGGCAGGAGAGCAGCAGAAGCACATTAGTAACACCAAACCAATTGACAGCTATGTAATCTGGCCATCGGCCGGTTCATTTTACATATAGACCAATTCAGGGGTCCATGTACCGATGCATTCACATCGTATAAGTCAAAATCGGTCTTCCGATTCAAATTGGTTATTTCTTACATCCCTAGTATTTACTCATAGTTTAGATTACTTTAGTATTAATCTACAATGTAGACCATTTTTAAATCATGAAAACCTCAGAATGTCCAGAGGGTGTGTCCAAAAGTTTAACCTGTACTGTATGTTTTGAATATTAAGGTCAGTGTTATTTGTGCTTAAGGTTTTATGAACCCTGGTGTTACAGTAATAACATACTTCAGCACTTGGTCCACATTAAAGAGTTTGTATTTGTACTGTGAATGTTTTACAGTAATGTCAGCAGTTAAATAATGAGAGTTCTGTGTTTTCCAGGCTCAGGAAAATACCTGCCACAGTCACTGCTCCAGTCACTCCGGCAGCAACACTCTGTCCAGTAATGCCTCCAGCAGTAATGATGACAAACGCTTCGGCTCTGGAGACCCTATGGACTCCGAGTCTCTGGGACTGACCTTCATTAAAGGAGCCTCTACAGACAGTGGCATCGACACAACACCGTGTACGGCTGCTCCTCCCCCTCCCCTGGCACTTCCAGAGAGCGACTCCTCAGGAATGCTTGCAATGAGAGGAGAGTCCGGCCTTCCTTGGGCACTGGTGTACAGAGAGGAGGAAGAAAGGGAGGGAGAGGGAGAGAAGGTCCTGTTAACAGCAGCAGGCCGAGCTACTTATGGCAGCACTGGAGACCTGAGTGAAATCTCCTCTTTATCCAGGTACAGTGCTGAGAGATCATCAGACACACACCTCCACCTGTTTTAGTGTATTTAAACAATCATGCACAAGAGGTTGGTGCTGTAATGTGAGATATTGGCACTGGTGCATAGTTACAAGGCCACAGACCGTGCACTGATCAGTACACCTGTGCCAATATCTTAGGTTATAGCAGGACTCTCGAGTGTATTATTGTGATTATAACACAGTTTGTGCAGTCACACACACACACACACACACACACACACACACACACACAATGGAAGTGACTTTAGATTGGATTCAACTTTTTACCTGTGACAACATGTGCCCGAAGCAGTGGGCAGCCCTCTCCCCAGCGCCCATGGAACAGTGGGGGTTATGTGCTTCGCTGAAGGGCACTTAAGTCATGACCTGTCCAGTCATGAGTCATGGCCTTCCAGTCACAACACCAGATCTCTAACCACCAGGCCACGGCTGCCACCAACTTGCCCCTATCCAAGGTGCCTGGGGGGCGCTTATGTCCTGCCAGGGGATCCAGTCACAAGACCAGATCCCTAACCACTAAAATTCTGCTGCCCCATTTCTCTATTTGTACTTTTCTCCTCTGCTGTATCTGAGCTGCAGGTTGTTTTATGATTTATGCTGACAGTGAAGCCTGGGAGAGCCCAGTTGGCTGAAAGCTTGTTCTGGCTGAGCAGTTCTGGCATCCAGGCTTGTAGAACTAAGACAACAAGACAGAAACAACAAAAACTTGAACCTAGTACTCTACTATAGCCAGTTCGCTTTTTACAAAAGGAACATGTGCCACTTCTCAGAGCAAAAACAGCTGTAGAAGGTTATAGGGTTAGACTGAGTCTTGCTACAAATGTCCCTAATTTGTTTCTTTCTCTCACTCTCTGTCGATTGTTAATTAATAATTAAACATGCGATTTTTTTTTTGTCGTAGTGGCTCCCGTCACTCTGGAAGTCCTTGTGAGCGAAGCTCAAAGAACAGCAGCTCCAGTGTCCACATCTCCCCCACCAGCACCACCCGAGAAGGAAGACTAGACCAGTGTGTTTATGTAAAGTCGCAGGGGAAGTATGTAACGGAGCAGAAGAAGGGAGAGAACATCCATCTGTCAGAGGTGGAACAAAGGCCTGGAGACTGTGGGTAAGATGGCACTGACATGCTGGAGCTGCTGCTGGTGCACGTCAACCAGAGAGCATTTAAAGAACTGACCCACATTTCTACTACTTTAAGAGCCCAATGATTACATACATACATGTTCAAAAGTTTGCGGACACAGCTGGCACAGATTGTCTTGTCCTTGTCAGTAGATTTAGACTAAACATGAACCTCTGGGCACCATATCTAATGCCAGACATGGGCTAGAGCCCCCCCCCCCCCCCAGCACTGAGTTGTGGAACTGTGTTCGTCCAATACTTTTGGGAAGGGTTGGTGGAGTTGGGGATGAAGTGGTTTGTTGATCATCTAACATCCTGATGCTCTTGTGGCTGAATAAGCAGGTGTCCCAATATAGTGTGTATGGATGTGGCTGTTCCCTAACATGAAACGAGTCACCAGGACATGTGTTAATGGTGGTTTATTTCGTTTTGCCTGGAGCTAATTACTAACAAATAATGAAAGGTGCTATTAGAGTTTTAGCTTTGAGCAGAATTGTGACTTGTGTTTTAAGTCTACTGCAGGGTTATATATAGCAAGAGCTAAGAGCATGTTTACAACCCTGCAAAAACTAAACTCCACATGAATATTAATAAGAGTTAGCTGCCTGTGGGTATATTAGCACACAGTGTTTGAAATAGATGTTCCGTTACCACCATCACAGGTTTTTCCTGTTCCTCAAACGTCACTTTTACCAAGTTTAATGGAGTTAATTGATTTCACAGCACGTAACAGTTCATTATTTTTAGTTCTACAGTGTCCATCACCACTTTTAGTCTGTTCTTTGTTTGTAGGCCCTGTTCACTTTTTAAGCTTTTTCAGTTTATTTTAAAACACTCTGAAGCCTGACTTTAACTCTGTAAAGCCTGAACCATCAGATGAGGGAGATTACGGTGACTGAGAAGACCCAACGCGCTGCAGAATCACAAACGCACTGCAGATACAGAAAACACTTTCATCATAATGACAACATGGGCACGCTGCAGATTCACAAAACAAATACAAGTTCACAAACACGCTGCAAATCCATTCACAACACAACGGAAGTGTTTCCGGGGGACATTTAAAGGACGTTAGACCATGCCATATGTAAACAGAACCAAACATATACACTTATAACCTTTTATATATATATATATATATATATAGTCATGGCCGAAAGTGTTGGCACCCCTGAATTTGTTCCAGAAAATGAAGTATTTCTCCCAGAAAATTATTGTAATTACACATAATGTTTATTTCCATTGTGTGTATTGGTGCAACACAAAAAACAGGAAAAAAAAGGCAAATTTGACATAATTTCACACAAAACTCCAAAAATGGGCCGAACAAAATTATTGGCACCTTTTCAAAATTGAGGGTAAATAACTTTGTTTGAAGCATGTGATGCTCATTCAAACTCTCCTGTCCTGTGATAAGTAACAGGTGTGGGCAATTTAAAAATCACACCTGAAACCAGATAAAAAGGAGAGAAGTTGACTCAGTGTTTGCATTGTGTGTCTGTGTGTGCCACACTAAGCATGGAGAACAGAAAGAGGAGAGAACTGTCTGAGGACTTGAGAACCAAAATTGTGGAAAAATATCAACAATCTCAAGGTTACAAGTCCATCTCCAGAGATCTTGATGTTCCTTTGTCCACGGTGCGCAACATAATCAAGAAGTTTACAACCCATGGCACTGTAGCTAATCGCCCTGGACCTGGACGGAGGAGAAAAATTGATAAAAGGTTACAACGCAGGATAGTCCGGATGGTGGATAAGCAGCCCCAATAAAGTTCCAAAGAAATTCAAGCTGTCCTGCAGGCTCAGGGTGCATCAGTGTCAGCTCGAACTATCTGTCGACATTTGAATGAAATGAAATGCTATGGCAGGAGACCCAGGAGGACCCCACTGCTGAAACAGAGACATAAAAAAGCTAGACTGCAGTTTGCCAAAATGTATGTAAGTAAGCTGAAATCCTTCTGGGAAAACATCTTGTGGACAGATGAGTCCAAGCTTTTTGGTAAAGCACATCATTTTACTGTTTACCGAAAACAGAATGAGGCACCATGAGAAAAGAACACAGTACCTACTGTCAAATATGGTGGAGGTTCAAAGATGTTTTGGGGTTGTTTTTCTGCCTCTGGAACTGGGTGCCTTGACTATGTGCAAGGCATCATGAAATCTGAAGATTACCAAACGATTTTGGGTCGCAATGTAGGGCCCAGTGTCGGTGCCAGCTGGGTTTGCGTCCTAGGTCATGGGTCTTCCAGCAGGACAATGACCCCAAATATACTTCAAAAAGCACCCAGAAATGGATGGAAACAAAGCGCTGGAGAGTTCGAAAGTGGCCAGCAATGAGTCCGGATCTAAATCCCATTGAACACATGTGGAGAGATCTTAAAATTGCTGTTGGGAGAAGGCACCCTTCAAATATGAGAGACTTGGAGCAGTTTGCAAAAGAAGAGTGGTCCAAAATTCCAGTTGAGAGGTGTAAGAAGCTTGTTGATGGTTATAGGAAGTGATTGATTTCAGTTATTTTTTCCAAAGGTTGTGCAACCAAATATTAAGTTGAGGGTGCCAATACTTTTTGGAGTTTTGTGTGAAATTATGTCAAATTTGCTTTTTTTTCCTCGGTTTTTTGTGTTGTTCCAATACACACAAAGGAAATAAACATGTGTACAACAAAACATGTGTAATGACAATAATTTTCTGGGAGAAATACTTCATTTTCTGGAAAAATTCAGGGGTGCCAACACTTTCGGCCGTGTGTGTGTGTATATGTGTGTGTATATGTGTGTATATATATATATATATATATATATATATAAAGCCACAAAAAAGCAGCTTCTTGTTTTAGAAGATAGCAAGAAGCGTAAACATTTGTTCTGTTTAATGACATGGCTGGCTTTAGCGGTATGTTAACACGGCTCGGTGAGGCTCTGTTTACATATGGCATCACCATATATGGTCCCACGTCCTTTAAGTGTTCTCAGGAAACACTTTTGTTGTGTTGTGAATGGTTTTGCAGAGCGCTTGTATTTGTTTTGTGAATCTGTCCTGCGTTTGTTAAATGTAGTGCCCATGTTGTCATTATGATGAAAGTGTTTTGTGAATCTGCAGCGCACTGGGTCTTCTCAGCCACCGTAGTATATACACTCAACTAGGTACCAATATTTCTTTGACATGTGGCCTATAAGCAGCACGTGTTGATTTGGACACCAGTTTTTTTTTTTATTTAAAACATCAGCAGACTTTATCTGAGGTTGTAGCATTTTTGGCTTCTAATGTCCTGATTTCTATCCCAGAGGTTCATATGCGACGGACACATCTCAGCTGGATGTTGCTGATGAGAAGCTTCAGACACTCTCTGAAGAGGAAATGCCCAACATCCCAGCAGGACATGATAAGGTGAGCTATGAGATGAGCTTTAGGCCTATAAGCAGATGATTGTGTATAGATGTATACTGTGTGCATTTACTGCAGCCTTGAGAACATTATGATCATGTCTAAACACAAGTGGTGTTAAATCCTTATTAGCTGTAAATAAGCCTGATGTGGTGAAATGCCGTGCACCTCTTCACTCTCCTCTCTGTTTTATTCTCATTTTGGTAGAAGCTGTTATCATTTATTATTAGATGCAATTCAACCTTTTGCCAATGTGATGTGACCACAACCTCTGCATTTAACACATCCGTGCAGTGAAACACACACACTAGACCTGAAGTAGTGGGCAGCCCTATCAATGGCGCCGGGGAGCAATTGGGTGTTAAGTGCCTTGCTCAAGGTCACTTCAGTCATGACCTGCACAGGGAGGGTCACAAGACCAGATCCTGAACCACCATGCCACAGCTGCCTCTGCCATATTATCCACCATCATCCACCTTTCATCCATAAAAATAAGACTTATGTGCTGTACACCAGCCAGTTTGGGCAGAGTTGCTGCCATTACTGACTTTGTCTCATGAGAGGTCAGACAAACATCCTCTCCACACTGATCATTTTAATCATTAAAGCTTTTCTCTTCACTAATATCCTCTCCATATTTAATATCCATATGTGAGCAATGTGATTGTGCCATCTCTACCAATCGGTAGAGGTATGTGAGGCTAAAAAACATCCAATAGAGGTCACTAGTAATGTAGCATTTTTTTTGTCTGAATGCAAACCAGCAGCTTCATAGCTTCATATTAATGGGTTTAGATTAAGAAATACAAAGACAGATCAATTAAAAGAGATCATTAAGAAGGAAAAAAGTAAATAGTAAAACATTAAAGGTGCAGAGGTAAATCAACAGAACCTTTAAAAGACTAAACAAATTAAACATGATTAAACTATATATTTAAAAAAGAAAATAATTTTAAATTAAATAGGATTTAGTGTCGTTATATTCGAATATTTCATTTGGAGTAAATTAATTATTTTAATTAATATTTTTTGTATTAAATATTAATTAATATTTAAATTAATGGTTTTGGAATTGGTCCAATTTTGTGTGCTTGTTTTAATAATTCAAACAGTATCAACTTGAAAATATAAGGCTTAAATATGTCTTTGTTTTGACTTTTACACCATGTTCTTGTTATGGAGATGCTCTAATATTCTTAATTGATTAAATGAGACTGAACCACCTCATTATTTGGAGGAAAACAAGAACGATAAACATGTTTATTCATTTCTGAGACTGCAGTGAGCCCAGATATTCTCACTATAATGTTTTTAAAGTCTAAAATTCTGTATTTGCTGTAGAATCATTTATCTTTGATTTGTTTTAAAATGTGTACGCACATCATAAGAGGATAATACTGTGTTTCTGATCCAAATTACAGGTTATTGTCTGTATCACAGCCCTGATAGTATTTACACTCTGACTCTGCTGCTGTTGTCCTCCCCCACAAGCTGCCCCCCATTAGGTCTGAGCCGTTCTCCATGAATTAAATATGAGGGTGGCATAACCCTAATAGGTTTCAGATGTAGTGTCTCCCTGAAGAACTGCAGTTACTGTTACGAGGCACATTGTGTGTGTCCCTGTAAAAACACCTTTTATTAGCAGCTTGTTTTATTGGCACTGTGGTTGTTTTGTCTTTAAACCTGAACTCAGATGAATCCTCTAATCTCTGGCTATTGCCGTCATGTTCTCCCTCTTTTTCTCTCTCTGTCTCAGATCTGCTTTCCGGGTCGGACAGCACACCGTTCTCTGTACCGGACCCTGTCAGATGAGAGTCTGTGCAGCAGCCACCGGAGGGCGCTCTCTTTGGCCAGCTTGCGAAGCACCATTCTGGACCAGGCTCTTCCCAATGACATTCTGTTCAGCAGTGCCATGCCGTACCACAGCACCCTGCAATCTTCTCTGGGTCATACAATTGGTCAGATCAAGAGTAAGGCTTGACACATTACCTTTGTGAATAGTATGTCTTCAGCCTCCTAAGCTCTCTGAGACACAAACCAACTGTAAACAGCTGTGCAGCGCAGTATTATTCATGAGCTCACCCTAAAAGGCAAAACAGCTTGTTTCAGGAAGAGCCTGAATGTGTAAAACCACATCTAAGCACCTTTCACAACACTGTGTTAGGTACACACACACTCGTTTGAGCTCCACTGTAATTATAGAACTACAAAGTGCTCCTGTATGATCAGTGGAGCTATAACGGACAGTGAGTGTATGTGCACCCTGTGAGGACAATTTAATACATACATATTATAATCTCCCATTAGCTGTAGTACAGTTTACATGATTGCTCATCATTGTGATCAGTATAAAAGGAGTAATGATGGAGGAGTAATGATAACAGTGGTCATGCTGTGTGTGTTCTCCTTTCTTTTACATGAAGAAATTTGAGCTCTTCTACAGGCCCATGAAGAAAGTGAAAGAGGATCCCATTAGACCTGAACTCTGATGCATCCTCCCTCATTTTTTATTCACATCACTTTCATCGTTTTACTGTAAAACCAGTTCACAGAGTCCATATGTTGTACAGATAAAAGCTGAACAGTTGTTTTATTGTATGTTACAGTGCTTACAGGCTACGCACAGTGCTTAGCTTATCCTAATGTTCAAGTGTATACAACTCTTAATAATAGTCGACAGTTAAAATTAGGGCTGCACAGTGTATCAGTGTCTGATATGTTAATTATGATCAATTGAAAAACTAAATTATTGGGAATTTTCCTTTTTCTCCAGCCCAGAGCGTCCTCTGCTGGTCACTCTCTGAGTCTCTGTAATGCTCACTTATGCTCATTATGTTATGTTACGTGACATTGTTCATTAGAATAGTTTAAATGATTGGTATGATGTCATTATTGGACACAATCCAGTTAATTAAGAATTATCATATCAGACCAAATACATATCCGCCCCAGCCTGATTTTATTGTACAAACAGAACAGTGGCCCAAGACCAAGAGCCAAACCAGACCTCTATATACAACCCTGAGTCAGGAACAGTTGGGACAATATAGATCATGTAAATATAAACAGTGCTTCTTACATTTATTCTGATTTTTATTTGATTACAGATCAAGAAATCCAAGACATTTCATATTTAATCATGTTTAAAACTTCATTTCATTTGTTAATAAACATCCACTCCAGTGTTTCAGACCTGTAGCATAAGCCATAAAAGTTGGGACAGTAAAGCATTTAACCCTCACAACACTGAAAAGATGCTTTGGCAGCAAGGACACCAAGTGATTAAGAGTTTCAGGTGTTTTGTTCTGTCCGTCCATCCGTCTGCCCGTCCGTCTTCTTTCAATTATCCAAGTCCAGGTCATTGACGTAGCAAACCAAGTAAAGTAGACCAGGCATCCCTCTCCCCAGCCACCTCTTCTAGCTCATATGGAACTATTCCAAGGTGTTCCCAGGCCGGCTGAGCATCTCTCCAGCATGTCCTAGGTCTTCCCCGAGGGCTCCTCCCAACTGGACATTCCCAGAACTCCTCACCAGAGAGGCATCCAGGAGGTATCTTTACAAGAGGCCCAAACCACCTCAACTGGCTTCTCTAAATATGGAGGAGCAGCGGCTCTAGTCCGAGCCCTTCCCAGATGTCTGAACTCTTCACCCTGTCTCTAATGAAGAGCCCAAACACACTACAAAGAAAGCTCATTTCAGCCGCTTGTATCCACGATCTCATTCTTTCGGTGATTACCCGAAGCTCATGACCAGGTGAAGGTTGGAACGTAGACTGACCGGTAAACAGAGAGCTTTGCCTTCTGGCTCAGCTCTCTCTTCATCAAGACAGACCAGCACAGAGCCCGCATCATTGTGGATGCTGAACTGATTCACCTGTCCATCTCCCGCTCCTTCTTACCCTCACTCCTCAACAAGACCTCAAGATACTTAAACTCCTTCACTTGAGGCAAGGACACCCTCCCAACCCAGAGAGAGCACTTTTTCCCAGCTGAGTACCATGGTCTCAGATTCGGAGGTACTGATTCTCATCCCAGCCGCTTCACACTCAGGTGCAAACTGGTCCAGTGAGAGCTGGAGGTCCTGGTCAGCAGGACCACATCATCTGTAAAAACAAACAGATATGGAATCCTGAGGCCACCAAGACGGACACCTTCCGCCACTTGGACAAATTATTTGTAACATTCTTTCTGTAAAGAGTCAAAGTAAAGCATGTTCTGTACTGTCCCAACTTCCTCTGACGTGGGGATGTACAGCTCATTTGTTCCTCTTATTGTGTTCATCCACACACCTGTTGTCAGCAGTTAGGTTCCCTATTAAATCAATGACATAATGATAAACACATTTAATTAGTGTTATTTAATATAATTTAATAAAGTATGTTTTGTTTAAAATTAAAGAATAAATCTGACTTTGCTATGCCTCAGTCTTTGGTATTTTATTGAATCACGTTTCCTGAAAACGAGGTGATATTTATGCGGATGTTGTGTTGTTGAACACACCTGCTTCCTAATACTGGTCCTGGTGGACTGATGCCCTGCGGCACATTATTCCTGCCTTGGCATAACTGGTTCAACTACTCGGCTCATTAACAAGCTCTTCTGGAGTTGATTTTTGTGTGTTGCATCAGAGAAAGTCATAAAATGAGCTACAAACCTGCTGATCTGTGCTTTTTCTACAGATGAACTGTGGCTCTCTGATAACTCACTGGCACTCAGGGCAAAGCTGTCAGAGGCTGGCCTCATGCCCTTGCCAGATGCCACCGCTGGTCTTGATTGGTCTCATCTTGTGGATGCTGCACGAACATTTGAGGGTATGTATCTTAGACCTTCCCACTATCATAGTTCAAGACATTGTGGGCTCTGTTTGGATGTCTGGTACCAGAACAGCTCTGCTACTGAACATGGAGTGATCTCAAAGTGTTAGTGTGAGTGTAGAGGTCATATGTTGCTGTTCTTGCGTAATAAGTGGTCACCTATCTGGGTTAACTTAAAGTAGTTCTGCTCTGCCCACCTGCATATCTTTCTCCACCATCCAACACATCATCTATGATCATTGAATGAGATATGAGAAACCACAACAAAACACCACAGAAATCACTGCAAAACTAAACAGCCTCTGTCTCAACTTTTTATTTTTACTTTTTTGTGTTGCCTGCCTGAGATGCAGGAATGGATGTACAGTATATTTATAAATGAAATTAATTTGAGCAGACAAAACATAAAATATATTGGGTTCATACTGTCTGTAATTAAATAGTCAAAGTACATGTAAGAAAAGCTTCTTACAGTCCTCAGTTCTGTTTATATAGATTTTACAGTCCTCAGTTCTGTTTATATAGATTTTACAGTCCTCAGTTCTGTTTATATAGTTTGTACAGTCCTCACTTGTGTTTATATAGTTTGTACAGTCCTCACTTGTGTTTATATAGATTTTACAGTCCTCAGTTCTGTTTATATAGATTTTACAGTCCTCAGTTCTGTTT
>BRDA01000813.1:0-17500 GCA_036984385.1 Crenuchus spilurus
TTGTAATAGCGCTTCGTTAATGTTTTTTGCGTTTTGTGATTTGTAATAGCGCTTTGTTAATGTTGTTGTGGTTTGCACTTCAGGGCCACCGTATTCTTATCTTCCAAACTTATGAATGAGTCCCTAAGTAGCACTTAGTTGACTCCGCCCTCGTGTCTGCATCAAATAGGCTCGGCCAGTCGAAAACTGAACCACCGATTTACATACATTTCTTCATTATTAAGCCACAAACCTATCGTTATGTAAACAATAATTATAAAAACAAACATCAAAAAAGTATTTACACTACATACATGCAAAAAAAACAAAAAACAAAAAACATTTCACTTGCAGTTGCTGTCCATCGCATGCCAAGCCTACCTATAAATAGGCAAATCCTCTTGGTTACGTGTCCATGATTAATCAGTGGATTTGATTGGTTAAGAGTTGACAAACGTAGTAGGCCAATTTGTAACTATTCCTTAGGACACAATATATTAATTTACTACTACGACTGTTACACTGGAAAAAAACCCACTGCATTTATGTAATGTATGTGTGTAAATCAATAAATAATATATGGTACTTTAAGCAATCTTAGTTTTTTTATTTCATGAAACAATAATTTCAACTTAATAAGTACATGTATGCACAGTCTTGAACTAAGGACGCTGGCTCTAATTTACGTGACGCAATCACGTAAAATCAAAAGAAAATTTAAATGTTCATGAACTTGTGTGCTGAGTGTTGTGTTTTTCAAAGGATGATGAGCGCCCTCTTTTGTTTTTCAGACAGAACTGCACGTGAACTTCAAGTTAAGAACAACTTGGGGAGTTACGAGAGTGTCAGACCACTCGTAGATTTACGAACAAGTTTAAGTACGACGTGGGTTATGAAGGCATTCGGGAAACACTCGTAAATTTAACAATGTTTGTAAGTACGAGGTTAGGAAGTACTTAGCGTTAAGAACGTTTTGGGAAACGCACCCCAGATTTCATATTCCAACACATTCAAGAGATGCTCAACTGGATTGAGAAGTGAGTAAATGAAAACACTACTGCTGCAAGTCCCATCAATTTTGACATGCTGTGACCCAGGCCTACACACATATTTTTCACACTGTCTATGAGAATTAAGTGATCTCTTGCCATCTAATAAACCCCAAACCTTCACATGCACCAGTGTTTTGAGATAATGTTATCTGCTTTAATTTTGAATGTTGGGACTGATGTTGCTAAAATGAGGGCTGCTACCTGTATTATCATTCTAATAGTGGCAGAATTGAATGTTATTGTAATGTTACTAGTCTGTCCCTAACTTTTCACATTGCTCTGGTTTTCTTTCACTTCATTTAGACAGACACTGCTGGCCACTAAACTGAAGAGTAAAACTTTGGCATATAACTCTTAAAATGGCTCCTGGAAGCTGTTATCTTTCCTTAACTGTGATAGCTAAAAAAAACCTGCCATCATCACAGGTTGAGAGGCTGCAGCTAATGACGTGTCACTTTGTCACTTTCACTGCGGAGCACCTGGGACATGGTGCCCAAACCTGAAAACTGAAACTTTTATATGCAATGTGAGAAACCAGGAAAATATTCAGAAGAGCAACACAATTCTCTAATTTTTAGTAATTCTAAAAACTAGCTGTACTAACAAACTATAAATAATAAAAGGCTAGAACAAATAAACACCTGAAGATTTTTTGTTTAACAAAATTAAGTAATCAAAGTAGTCCCGTTTTGCAGGGAGATGTGCATCAAGGAAAGTTGTCTGACTTCATGGCCTGTTGGTCAGACCTATTTACACATTTTCACAACATTTGCAGGTTTGTTTTTGGTACAGCTTTGGTAACAGCAGGGTTAATTTTATATCTTTAAACAAGATCAAGGTTTCTTACACCCTCACTCTCAGCCAAGAATCCCTTCCAATATCAAAAATGGACCCCAGTTCCTCAAGCATTACATATCAGTCACATTATGAAAAAAAACATGAATATTATATATTTCAGATATTACTGTGAAAACTCCCACCACGGAATCATCCTTGTCTTTTGTCCACATGCTGTTTTGTTTATGTTCTGTTGTCTCTGTCAATTTCATACTTCTATCTTGTCTCATGACTTAACAACGCTGTTCCCCAGTGCCTGGTGTGATTAAATTTGGTTTGTCTTAATCGTGTCTTACAGTCTTCATCCATGATTGTATTTTCAACCATGTTTTGTCATCACCTCATTATATTGTTAACTTTCAAATTTTTTTTCTTGCTTTTGACTGAACCTGTATCCGCCTCCTCCAACCCTTCTTTGACAATTACAAAGATACAGAACAATAGTAAGAAAAGCTGTAAGTTGTGGTGTGTATATATATATATATATATATATATATATATATATATATATATATATATATATATATATATATAAACAAGAGACATGTTTTCTCTTTTTTATTAACACATAATCAAATCCAATTGTTGAAAATGTCACATTTTGTAATCAAGTAAGATCATCAAATAAAATAAAGAGTATTAAATTTAATTATACTGACATTTGAGATTTAATATTGTAGCTGCACTATGTTCCAGAAGAACTACACGTCTTTAGGAATTATGAACTGATATTTTTTTTTATATTTGTTGATTAGTTTTGTAAATATTCAATGAATGAAATAATTTACATGTTTTACTGAGTAGATTCCTCATTGAATTGAGTTGTTATGAGGTCAGAGATTTACGTCCTTTGTTACTTGATGGGTCCCCTACTTTTTTTTTTTTTTTTTTTTTTTTTAAATCAGACAAGGCCAGTCTTCGTGTGTGGCTGTTAACTCCAGACTCATCTTTATCTGTGTTCATTGCAGACAGTGAGAGCTGTTCCAGTTTCCATGGTGCCCCTTTAGATTCTTCATGACTAATGAGGAACCTAGCCCAGTCCTCCATGTCATTTTTTGCTTCTGGAGCAGGGGGGCTATTAAAGATAATCAAAGGCTGATTGACCAGGCTGCCACTGTCTCCAAAAAAACCACTGATTTTGGTTCTGTATGAACTCTAGTTACATGCTGTGGCAGGATTGATGGGCTTTAGGGCCGCAAGTGACAGAAGAACTCTCCTTTTCTCTTCAGAAAAAGATGAGCTTCCTTTCTCTCTCCGTCTCTCTCTCTTTCTCTCTCTCTCTCTCTCTCTCTCTCTTATTTTCACTGGTGAAGGGGTTGCTGAGGTATCAAATCAAATCTGTGGAGCAATGAGATGAGGCCTGTGTGAATGAAAATGAATAAAAAAAGTTGTGGTACCTGCACATTTTCTAGCATATTTTTCTCAGACCGTATGTGTGCACTAGCTCAGGATCTTTCTACTCACCTCTGGTGGGTGTTCCAATCACACTTCTGTTATGAAGCAGGAATGAAAAAACAGGAACCATATTGAACATGTATATGGAAGTGTACAATCTAATACACTGCTCACGTCTAGACTTGATTTATGTGTGTTTTTGTATGATTGTGTACTCATTATTTACAAAAGACTTACAAATAAGAAAAATAAGAAGCAGTTTATTATTAACCCTCTGGAATAACATTCCACTAAAACGCTTATATAACTGTGAGATTTTATCCTAGAAACAAAACATACTCCCAAAACCTTGAAGGGTCTAAAGATATAGCTGGAATCAAAAATATTTTTAGATATTTGTGAGAGGAGTTTAAATAAGCAGAGACACGTTTTTCAGAGCAAGTCAGACAGCTGTGGATTTTTTCCCACAAAATGATGTGATCTGTCATTCATATAATAATGGAATAGTAATTCTGGACATTCCTTTGGTGAATTACGAGCCATGGAATGTGTGGAATGTGCAAAGATACCCCATCAAACAAAAGAACTCTCACCTGAACAAAGACCTCTCACATTTGTGTTCACACCTTTCTTATAAATATTACATCTAGAAATCAACAAATGAGTGAATCTCATCAACACAAAAAAAACATGTAATTTCTCAAAAACTGTAATGACCAGTGTGTAACCAACACTTCGGTTTGTTCAGTTTAGAGCTCAAAAGTCTTGGCTAGAAATGTTTAGAGTGTTTCTTTACAATATATCAACACATCTGAAAAGGGTTTTAGCAGATTTAATCAAAATATAGATTTATGACTCTTACTGTTTGGATACTGTTGTTGCTGAGTTTCTGCTGAACAAAAGCCTGTGTAACACATTTTTTCTTCACATTTTTTCTTTCTACTAATATTAGAAAGACGACATCAACACTATTTTTCTACTGTATGACTACAAAAAGTTTTTGTTGGTCACAGTCCATTTATGTTACTTATTAGAGAAGAAAATTTCACCACAAATGAAGCTTGTTATAAGAGGACACATACAAGTGCTTCTCCAAAAATTATAATAAAATGAAAAAGTTAAATTGTTTCATATTTTAATTAAATAAAGTGAAAATAATAATAATTAAATGTAAAGTTACATACTTCAAAGCTTTTTATTCTGTTGTGCATTGCAAAGCCATGCGCAATATACTGTTATCCGATTTATATTATTCTTCTTCCGCCGGATTTTTGTCCCGCTCCTTGTCCCGCAGTTTTCGAGATATCGAGACCATTCCAACTTCAGATTGTTCAGTCTAATTGTGTGATCTGGGCTTGTATACAGAATTTTGATCTCAAAACTTCATTAATCTGGGAATTTTTTCCCATTAAGAATGAATGGGGAGCAAAAATGCATGCACATGTATTGTACTTCTGCTTGACCAATTCACACCGTTTCGGATACACTATATCAGGGCAGGCCCCTGAGCAAAAATTAACTGTTGTTTTGACACGCACTCATTTATTTGTCGTTTTATTTCTATCCCTTTTTCGTCCTATTGATTTCCATTCATTTTCACCCATACCAAATTCCAGGCTTCCTTTTGCCTGACAACCACCAAAATTCATATACTACATCAGGGCAGGTAATTGAGCTCTAGTCCAGAGCCATACTGACACACACTCCTCTTTTTGTCATCTTTTCATCCCTTGTTCCTCCCATTGATTTCCATTCATTTTCACATACACTCAAGCCACAGTTTCTGTGTCCCAACAACCACCAAAATTGATGTACTCCATCAGGGCAGATAACGGAGCTCTAGTCCAGAGCCATACTGACCCGCACTCCTCTTTTTGTCATCTTTTCATCCCTCATTCCTCCCATTGACTTCCATTCATGTTCACAAACAGTGAAGCCAGAGAGTTTGTGTCCCGACAGCCACCAAAATTGATGTACTCCATCAGGGCAAAACCTTAGCAAAACCTTAGCAACCACCATGGATACCATAGCAACAGCTTAGCAACAACCTCAGATACCATAGCAACACCTTAGCAACCACCAGCGATACCATAGCAACACCTTGTAACCACCATGGATTCCATAGCAACACCTTAGCAACCACCTCAGATACCACAACAAACCAACTCACTTAGCATGTGAGCCCTATTAGCAATGCGCAACATCCTGCGTTTCCTTCAGAAAATGCACTTTTCTAGTTTTGATTTTGATACTATTTGAATAGTAAGTTATTCAAACTCAAAATGAAATATTTCATAACTTGAAATTCTGGATTTCTGATTTTCATAATCTATAATCCAAACTGATCAACAGTAAAACAAAACGGCCCTCAAATGTCACTTTACATGTAAATAATATAAAATGACAGGTGACATTTCTGAATTAAATGATAAACAACAATTATTTATTTTACAATAATATGTTATGTTATATACCATGCAGTATGCACTGTACAGTCACAGTCTGTTATGCTGAGATTCATGTACCTTGTCAGGCTACACAATATACACTAATGATTTCTGCATCACTTCAGGTTACTGCTCATCATTACAGTACAAGCACAAAACATCAACATTAACATCTCATAAAAAGGAGCTTAAATTCATATTAAGCTTTGTAGTGTCTTCAGTCAAGGTGATGATCTTAATTGCTTTTGACCAGAGCACTTTTAAAATCATATTTAGTAGACTAGTTATGTAAAGGTCAGCTGAAAAGGTCAAGCGAGGCACAAAGACACCCACAGACACAATTTCATACTTTATGAATGTGCAGCATGTCTGTTAATGAAGTCCAATTATAGATGGACAAACTCATAGCAGCATTGAAGCTTTTGTTTTTTGCGTTGTTGCAAAGACAAGCCTCTACAAATCATATTTATACATCAGTAATAACATTTGCTGACATTTTGTCTCTTTAGTCTTGCACTTGATCTAGGAGGCTAATGGAGCTAATTGGAAAAAATATATATATATAAAAAGTTATATTTATGCCTTGCAATAGGATCCACGATAAGAGGCACAATCAGTAGACTATATATTTTTATTAAAAATTTGAGTATAATAATGACAAATACATACATTTTAACACAAATATAAAATATTTTATTAAACTATATTAAATATTACTCATTTTAATATATTCCTTGATTCCATTTTATATACCAAATTTCATCCCATAAAAGTATATTTCTTATAGGGGATTGGAACACTTTCCACCCAAGTTGTACCCAAGTCACCATCACCAAAACTGAGATATAAACACATAGATAATTCATTTTTCTTTCAAATGTCTTTGGGTTCTTTGAATTGTTGTTATGGAGCTGAAAAACACCTGCTGTTGCATATACGCTACAAGCAAGTTAACACTGCTGCAGCAAACTGTGATGAATGTAGTAGTTTAGAAGCCTTGGAAGTAGTAGCTTTAATTTGGAGTAGTTGGTTTTATATGATGATGCTGAATTCTTATTCGTAATATTAGCTGTACTGTCTAGGCCAATTACATAGATTATTAACTTAGTATGTATGTAGCATAGGGGTGTAACACAATCCCATTATATGTCATTGTTAAGAGTTAAAGTTTAGAGAAACAGGCTTGGGCCCCAAAGGTCAGCAAGTTGAGCCAATGAACCAGTAGGAACAGCAACAACCCTCCCCCACAAAAAAAAAATATTCATGACTGAAATGCCATTGAACAAGGCACCTAACTATCAACTGCACCCTGAAAATTATTGTGTGGATAAAATGCAAAAAATAATTTCTTCTCTAAATAGTTGTATTCTAATTTCATAGGTCATAGACATTACATAGACCAATCTCCAGTTGCTGCTTTTTGTCTTTAAATGGAGCAGCAGTTCTACTGTGAAGCAACTGGGGAGCATTTTAAGTCAACAACTAACTAAACTCATATTTCAGTCAGTATATACTATGTAAATAAAAGCAAACACAGTCATGGCCGAAAGTGTTGGCACCCCTGAATTTCTTCCAGAAAATGGAGCATTTCTCCCAGAAAATTATTGCAATTACACATGTTTTGTTATACACATGTGCATTTCCTTTGTGTGTATTGGAACAACACAAAAAAAAAACAGGAAAAAAAGGCAAATTTGACATAATTTCACACAAAACTCTGTAATGATGCTTAAAGACCTAATAATTCAGAGAACATTCTGGGGGAAATGTACATGATCAAAATGTATTGGAATGAGTATATTAATGGTTAAAAGTCATGATAGAGACCATAGCTAGAGGTCAATATTTCCCAGATAACAGACTTTTTTTAACAGAATACAATGATATAATAAGACAAAATGCAGTTCCATTCCCAGATTGAGTTTCCTCACTTCAACACATCAAATATCTGCAATGTACAACAAAGACTGAGTTCACTGCTAATGCTATAAAAACACTTGGAGGTGCTGTGCTTCACAGCTTAAGTGCCAGTCTGATTTATTTTAGATCATATAATTAGAGCTGTCAGTGTGATAGACAGAGTTGGTAGACACCCATAGCTCATAAAAATAAGCAGTGCAATTCTGTTAAATGTGCAGTTTCTATTCCACATTTGTGTAAAAGGAAATATTGTCTAAGGATTTCCATTTTAATAAATGTGCTTCGTGCACTGAAGAAATTTATCGATCAGCATCAATTAGTAATAATTTTTTTGTTTACATTGTCATTTTTTTGTAAACAAACATCAAAATATCTGAGTGCAAACCTGAAACTGTTGATTGGTAATATACAATGTAAATTAAATGTAAATATATTTTATTCTAATTACTAAGCAATTCATTGTCATTACATTTATGTAATGTGTAATAGCCAACAACAATGGAAACAATGGAAAGTTGTACACAGTGTAATCTCAAATAAATGCAAGTGACTTTCTTTTTGTCCTGTGTACAGTTTTCTGCTTTGTCAAACAAGTGAAAGCTAATGTGAGCCAGTTAGCAGGACTTGGCATCATCCTAATGGCCTAACCAGCCTTCATTTATTATTACACACGTTGGCATTTTTGTGCAAAGTTTTCAATGACATGAAAAAGTTGAACATGCCCAAAGCAACTTGTACTTAATCTCCATCTTCAGTCTAAAGTTATGTTGGCCATCAGTTCACAAAAATGCAGCGACACAAACCTATTCATTTGGTGTCTCTAGACAATTCCTGCCAAATTTAGTGAATGAGACTCTTAAATTCTAAACTGTCAGCATTATTCAGTGAAATACACCAGGGCTAAGTGTTGTATTATATGATTATACGGGGATACCTTTTGGCAAAACTGTGTTATGTTATAACCTCTGTCAATGTACTTTCTGGGAGTAAAAGAAAACTGAAGTGGTGGAGAAATCAAAACTCTCTCAGGCAGTGCTGGAGGAATAATCCTGTCTGAGGAGGCAGGTCTATATTATATGATTATACACTCACTGTAGATATATAAGAAAAATAGGGAATATATAAGGGAAAATGTGCATAAAAGCCGAGGGTAGAAATGTTGCTACATGTGGGTAACATCAAGCCCTCATGCAGTATTGTTTTAGAAACTGCTACTGTGATAGTCATAGCCACATGGCCTTGGGAGTATTTTGAAAAAAAAAAATCCTGTCACTGAACACAGTCCATCACTGCATCAAGAAATCTAACCTGAAACTGTATCATGCAGAAAATAATGTTATTGACTGGTTTACTGGGCCCAAAGTCATCTGAGATGCACTGAAGGGTAGTGCAAAAAAATTCTGTGGTCAAATGAGTCCACATTTCAGCTTGTTTTTGGGGGAAAATAACAAAAAAGAAGCATCTTGCATGCACTTTTCCTTTGAGGTCTGACCACAGATTTTTTATATCATCTAGGTCAGGGGGCTATAACAGCAAAACCTTCATCTTGAGGTAGTTTATTGTGGATTTTGATGTGTGTTTAGGTTTATTGTCATGTTGTAGGAACCATGCTTCAACCTTCCAACCTTCAATGTTTTCACAGATGGTGTGATATATGCTTCCAGAATTTGCTGGTATATAAATGAATCCATTCGTCCCCTTTCCAGTGACATGATCTTGACGCTCTGGCTGCAACATTATTCTGCTTAATTGTTGGAGAAATGTTCTTCACCTTTAATTTTCCAAACATATCTTTGCTCATTTTAGCTAAAAAGTTCAATGTTATCAATGCTTTCCTGTGTTTCACATCCCTGTTCCTCAGTAGTGACTTGTGTTTGCTCCAAAGATTGTTCTCTGGGTTTGCCATGTGCTGGTTTGAAGAGATTTTTGTGTTTGCCCATTTGAATCCTTTGTTTAACTTCTGACTTCTCAAATGTTCATTTAGTTATTGCCATTAAAGAGCCCTCAAACATGGATCCTACTTGTGCTTCAGTTTCCTTCACATTAAGTAGTTACAAGTAAAATGTATTTATACAAACAAGTCACAAAGTGCTTTACAAAAAATAATACATAACATAAAATCTACAAACACAGATACAGATGAAATGGATTAGCCAAATGCCTGCTTATGGAGTTAAAAAATTGGGCAGAGTACTCCACAATTTGGGAGCAATTACCTCAAACGTTTAATCCCCACAGCTCTTCAGGGTTGAATGTGGAACAGACAACAAACTCAGCTAAGTTGACCTCAGAGAATGTACTGATGAATAAGGGTGAAGTGTATCCATCAAATACGTAGTAGCCTGGCTGTGCAATGTCTATAAGTAAGAGTAAGAATTTTAAACAAGATCCTGTACTCAGCTGAAAGCCAATGAAGAGATATTAGCCAAAGAGTTATGAGACCATCTATTTGATTTAGTGAGTGGTCTTGGAGCAGCATCCTGAATTACCTTTAAATTGTTTCTGGCAGAAACAGTAAGTGGAGAAAAAAAGAGCATTACAGTAGTCAATGAGGTGGGATAAAAGTATGTATATCAATCTCTATATTAGCATTTGAAACTACAGATCTCAGTTTACTAATTTCTAAGATGGAAAAAAACAAGATCTAGTCAGCTTAACATGGCTGCCAAACAACAATGACTGATCAAGAGAGTGTATGGCCAAGGAAAGAGGCCCAATGATCTATTTAATTATACAGGGGCAACAATCATAACCTCTGTCTTATCAGCATTAAGCTGTAAGAAATTACACTGTATAGTCCATGATTACATTTAGACTGGATAAACTATGAACCTTGCCAGGTTTAAATGAAAGTATTAGGTATTAAAGCTGGGTAGCATCAGCAAATAAATGATAATCAATGTTAATGCTATTAATAATCTGTCCCAAATGTAGCAGATACTGTACAAGGAAAATAATAATGGTCCCAAAACAGAACCCTGCATAACACCACAGGATACTGGAGAAGAATCAGATAAAATGTCCAATAGTCTCAGTAAAACTTCTCCCAATGTGATATATAAACCAGTCTAAAGCTGGACTCAATATGCCCAACTTATCAATCAGGATACAATGATCAACTGTATCAGACAGAGTTAAGGTCAAGTAGCACTAATGCTGAGCATTATAATAGATAAACAAAATGGTCAATAGTGTGTATTTTTAATCAAGATAATTGTAGTCCAAAGGGTTAGAAAATGGCCTTATTATCCTAATTACATCCATCAAATGATCTATGTTGATAGGATAGAAAGAGGTCAGGACAGTAACAGATAAAAAGGGGTTAATGTTAGACTCCAAGGCTGAATACTGAGCTTAATGGCCAATACCTTAGCAATATAGGCAAGAAACATTTTACAGTCTTCAATAGAAGAATATGGTCATGTTGATATTGGTGATTAAACAATTTTATTTCTAGTGTCAAATCTTAATCTTAAAAATGATCAGACTGGGCTTCTTTTACTGTAGTGTTAAACAAAGAACAAAAACTTTCAAGGTACTGGTGACACATCTAGGCCAGAAGCTTTCCATAATCACTCATACATGTGACACTTGCTTCTTAGACAGTAGACCTCATCCGTCATCCAGGGAACAGTCTTGTGGATAGCCCTAGTTCTGACCTTCAAAGATGCCACTCCATCCAACAGCATAAAACAATGCTCATTAAAAGACTGAATTAAATATGATTAACATTTAAATTAAGATCAGAACCAAAATGAGATGAGAACTGACTGATCAATTTCTGTGTAATAATATGAGGACACTACATTCTTTTTGGACAAAGGTCAGCGTTTTCAAAAAAATAAAGAAAATATGCATTGTTGATCAACAAATGTAAACAATATCCAACCCCATATTAAAAACAAGGTCAAAGGTATGACTACCTGTCAAAAAACTGCTTAAAATGTAAACATTTAGAAATATTTAAAAATTCAGTAGCTAGGCAATCTGTGACATCATCAGTATGCAGATTAAAACCATCAATTCATAACACTTTGTTCTACTTAATGGAAGTCAAAGAAAACAGATAGCCTGGATAAAAACTGGCCATCAGGACCAGTAGGACAAAATATTAATATGCAATAGAACACCTTTACCTTAAAAACTTTTCAGTTGGAGTTCACTTATTTGTCATTTTATCACACTTATTTGTCCTTGAATTGCACAATTAGATGATCCAGATTTGGCAGCTATGGCTTCCAAATTCAAAGCCAAATGAGGTGGAAAGTCTGATTTTCCCATTGTGACTCTATAATGAGGTCCAGCTGAGGCTTGTGAGAAAATAAACATGTTTTAGCCTCTACTGCTGACCTTCATATTCACCTTGTTCATGATGGCAGTTTTTCAGCAACAATTCATCCAGAATAAATAGCAGAATAACTTTCCCTCCCCAAAAATGCAATACAATAAATATTACAGCCATTAGATGAAAATTGTTCATATACAAATGCTGATTAAACTAGCTGATCATATGTGGAGCCTACTTACTTTTTAGATCTATCTTGCTTTGCTTGAAGTGATAAGCAAGATATATCTGAGGTCAGTGAAGGGAACACAGATGGGCACTGACTGTTGGCCTTTCTGCACCCTAAGAAAAGCACAGAAGCTTAGCCTGTCACTAGATGTGGACCACATGTGCTAAATCCTTTCATCCACATATATTCTATAATAGTCCTGCATATACAATATGCTGTCAAATGAATCGATGAGACTTAACTATGGTAGGTTGAATGGGAGGGGCTAAACTGGCATTGGATTAATGGTTGGTGTGAAATTACTGTACCGTCGCATTAATGTGACAGCTGCTGTAGGCTGAATGAGTGGGGATAAACTGCTGTAGGCTGAATTGATGTAACTTAACTGCTGAAGGCTGAATGGGAGGAGCTAAACTGTTGTATGTTGTATGGGAGGGGCTAAACTGCTGTAGGCTGAATAGATGTCACTTAACTGTGGTAAGATGAATGTGAGGGCTAAACTGCTGTAGGCTGAATTGCTGCAACTTAACTGCTGTAAGCTGAATGGAAGGTGCTAAACTGCTGTAGGCTAAATGACCAGCTACATGTATATGTTTGTGTATTAGGCAGTTTTTTTCCCGTTTTGTTTTCATATTTAGATGGGCTGGGAAATACATGCTGAAAACATACATGACTTCATAACATAACAGTTTTTAATACGTACAACTTAAGGATTCAATATCCTTCAGGATTCAAACCATTTAAAATGTATAAATATCTTTTCTTTGTACCAAAGTTTTCATTATAGCACAAAGACACATCAGAATATTAACTATAAAATTAAATAATACATTAATAATAGATACATCAGAATATTTCCATGCTTGAAAGTGTTTACGCTAATTTTACCTTCAATCTAAGAGGATTTGGGCTTTTGTTTGCTGTTCCACAATCTTAGGATCTGTGTGTTAAAAAAGTGAGAGAACAAGGTGTAACTGGGTCCTTTAGCATGTGAAAAGAGATGCTGGGTGAGGAACATTATAATACTGCAGGCTTCTGCTTTGAACATCAAATGAGGACAAAATTACCGAAACGTTTGTTCACAACCCCGAGTGCAGGTTTGGTGGAGGGGGAAGATGATGAAAGGAAAACAAGCATAATGTATTCTTTTGGTGCAAATGTGGAGGTTTATATTTTTTCTTTAAATTAACCCTTTGATGTCTAGTTACTGCTATTGTTCATGTGTTTGTTTTAATGATATGTAGCTTGTTAAGATTTAATAAATGTAATTCATCATTAACATTAAATGTAAATTAAGGATCAAGAAATTTGATCCTACATTTATGTTATTTTTTACTCTTTTATCTTACTTCTCCATAATGATTAAGCACATCATGCTTCTTTGTGTATTTTTGTTGTTTAATTCTATTGGATTTGTCACTTTGCCCATCATCCTTTGTTGACCAGAGGATGAAAAGGAGTCTCCCTTTAAGTCTTGGTTCCTCTTATTCTTACTGAGTTTTTTTTTCTGGCCATTGTGGCCTCTGGTTTACTCATGGGGGGATTCCTTTGTAATTCTATTTATTTCTAATGTAAATGGATTTTCTGTGAAGCTGCTTTGAGACAATGGTGGCTGCAGAAGTTGCTATACAAATAAATGTAGATTTATTGATTGGTTAATGGTATTATATTTGTGTTTTGTACACAGTAGTGATTCAGAAGTATTTATACAGTATTTACTCACTCTTCCCTTTGTCCACCATGTATGTAAATGTAAGAGACAGTAACTCATCTGTTGCTGCATAGTTTGTTTTGGTCATCCTGTTTGGATATTGTTGTTTAGTGGACTATTCTCAGTCCAGCAGTGACACTAGTCAATAGACAATGGGGACTTACACACACACACACACACACACACACACACACACACACACACACACACACACACACACACACACACACACAGAGCTGCACAATAGTTTGTTACACTTAGAAGTCTAGACAGTTAGATATAAAGTTATTATATTTAAGTTGCTTAAAATTAAAGATGTATTTATTTGCAAAATATTCATTTATATGCTCACATATTGCACATAGTAAATACCAGTTATAATCAAATAAGTAGCAATGAATGCATTCTAATAAAAATATCAAGTACATTTTTTAAATAATTTATTAATGTATGCAATTTTTAATTATCATTAAGGGAAACCTAGCATAATTACACTGGTCTAAATTAGTATTTCTAAGCACTAGGGAAATTATGAAAGCTTAAACCATGCCCCTGTTGTCTCCAACATGACGTGTTTGGGATTTACAGGGCCTATATCCTACATCTTTCTAATGCCTTTTTTCCTTGAGGTTTACTACTGTGTCTTTAAGACTATGAGGTGTAAACAATATGTTCTACCTGTCAACTCCATACTGTGCCTCATTTAAAAAGCAGTTCAGGCTGAAACATTTCATTGTGATGTGAGGTGGGATTCCTGCTGACAAAAATAGGCAGGGTATATGTAACTGCATTGGATGCTGAATTAATGTGGACTGTTTTGCTGGTTAGTTTCCATATATGAGCTGCATAGACTAAGGCAATAACTATAAGCTTTTTATTTAAACAAGCAAGACAATTGTTTTATTTTTTTTAGTAAATAGACCCTTTAAATGTAATTTGTGCAAAATCCTCTCTAACTTTCTGTGTTTATAAGGCTTCATATGCTGAACACTAAATACATAACCCTCCTGCTTCAGCCCAGTCTATCTGTGTAAAGATCAATTAATTACCAAAGCTTCTTTTTAAAATATATATATATATATATATATATATATATATATATATATATATATATATATATATATATATATATATATATATGACAAAGGTTTGGACACACCTTCTCATTCAAAGTTTTTTTGTTTGTTTTTTTTTTAATTAAATGTACATTTTTACAAACTATCCCAGCCAAGATTAGGACATGGCGCCAATCCATCGGTGGGTGCACGTGCACACACACACACACACACACACACACCACCTTAGAGTACTACACCTCCATGTTTTTGGACTGTGGGAGCAAACCAGAGACCCCAGGGGAAACCCACACAGACACGGGGAGAACATGGAATAAATTGTTTTTAACATTTTTTAATTGTTTTTTTCCTACATTGTAACCCAGCACTCAGAACCTATTCACAATGTTGTATTAGAGCAGCAAGACTTTAGACAACACTGTCAGAACATTGTCACAACATCATCCTGCCTGCTGGGAAATTAATACTGAAGTCATCCAGACTATGACGGAACACATATGGAACCATGTAGTAAAGTTAAAAGAAGAAGAATAATCTAAAATATAAAACATATTATGGTTTGTTTAACGCTTTTTTTGCTTACTAAATAGTTCTGTATGTATTTCTTCATGGTTTTGATGACTTTACCATTAATCTACAATGCAGACAATTTTTTTAAATAATGTAAAACCACTAAATGTCCAGGGGGTGCTCTGTATGTTTGTATATATATGCATAGACATATTTATTAAAAATATATATTTATATATTTATATAAAAATATATATGAAAAAACTTACATTATTTGACATTGAGTGCCAGAAATTTAAGACTAAGATTACAGGTGTATGATATGCAAGTGTGTGAAAGAAGAGGTTAGTGAAAAGAAAAGCTGTAATGAATTGAATGTATGAAACTCACACATTAATTGAAACTCTAATAGTTGTTTATGTGGAGTTTTGTATTTGAGTTTCAAGGAGGACACAACAGTGTTTGAGGTTCACAGTATGTCGGTTCCATGTAGCAAATTCTACATATTCAATTATGCCAAAGTAAATATAATTTTCCATTCTTGGTCTTCTGCAAGCTCTAGATATATCACTCTGTAGCATGTATGTCACAGCTCTTTACTAAAAAAGCTCTAAAACTGCTACTGTACATACAAAAGCACAAACATGTGAATGTCTATTCCAGGCTTCAAAATAATCACATGGGGTATTTTTTACAAGTTTAAAATGGTTGGGTTGAATCTAGAATCAATATTTTATTTAAGCATTAGCCAATACTTACATGTTTTTGCCCTTAAAGAAAGATTGACTTGATTAAGTTGTATTGTATTAAGTTACCTTATGTAACTTGTATTGTTACCTCATGCCATCTAGAGCACTATCAATAACAGCTCTCATTCAAATGTCACATGTGTTGTGAATTCATGTGTTGCAATGCTGCAGTTTCTTTCAGGACATTTATTATTTACACTCTTACACTATATTGCCAAAGGTTTTATGACCATTTGAGCTAGTGTTTCTTCATGTTACACCAGATGTTAGAACATTGCTGTGAGGATTTAATTATATTCCGGCACCAAGAGCTTTTAGCGAAGTGAAGTACTGATATAGCACTAGTTTTACAGCTCCACAATCCAATACTGGAAGCTTAAACTCCTCTAGCTGATGCTTGACATTGGGAATGGTGACCTTGGGCTCGTGTGTGACTACTGCAGAGTTCCATTCTACTGGTTAAAAGATGTACACAGATTACACAAGCTATATGTGCATAATTGAACTCCTGTGCCAGTAATGGGTGACCTTAACAATACTGAATTTACTCATTTGAAAATGAATCTGAATATGTTTGGGCAGTTTATTTATTGTGTCTTTATAACAATTTCAGTTGGTCCACATCATTTTGGAGAAGATGGGGAGTGAACGTTTGTCACATTAACTCTGTCAATTTTTAAGTAAGAAGATAGCAGTGTAGGTAGAACATGCTTTCTATAGCAGGAAAGTGTCTGTGGGTGGTGACACTTGGAACAGCTCTAAATTGTGGTAAGATGGCCATATACAGTACAATCCATAAATAATTGGATATTGACTCAATAGTTATTGTTTTCACACTGAATTTGAGCTGAAATAAGCAGATGTGAATGACAACTTTATTACTTTATGAACTACAAAGTATATTAAGGACATTTACATCTAAAGTGGTGCTTGAAAGTTTGTGAGCCCTTAGGAGTTTTCCATAGTTCTGCATAAATATGAATTTTTAAATAAATAAATACTTATCCTAAAATGTAATCAGATTGTCACAATATTAGACTTATAATAAAAAGAAACTAGTCATTTATTTTTTGAAGGAAATGATTGATGATCTACGAGTGGCAAAGATATGTGAAAATTTGCTTTGAGTATTTGGTGGGAACCCGTTGTGCAGCAATAATTGCACTAAACATTTCTGGTAACTGTTGATCAGTCCTGTGGTCTGATTAATTTAAAAAAATATTGCATTCTTCTTTAACCATTCTTTAATAGAATGATTTGTGTGCTTATCTTGCTGCATAGGCCACATTTTCCTAAAATTCAGCTCACTG
>BRDA01000813.1:20000-28081 GCA_036984385.1 Crenuchus spilurus
TAGGTGGGTGAGGAAGCTATTGAAAAGCAAGAAAGGGGCCAAGAACCAGAGTGAAAATTAATCTGGCCAGAGAGAGAGTGTGTGTGTCTGAATCAGATGAATCACAGTTTGGATACCAATCAGTAGACACTCAGCCAAAGGCAAGGAAGCAATTTACAGCTTAAAATTAAGTTGTAGCAAGAACAAAAAAATTAACTAAATAAAGTCAATAGTTTTACAATATTATCACTACTACAATGACTGGTAAACTATTATGAATCTAAAACTTACTACTACTACTTTTTTATATTAAGATATATCACAATTCTGTGCCTCATTGTTACTTTGAAGAACTTCTAAATTGAACTGCTGAAATCAGGTGAGAAGTTTGAGAGAACAAATGACCCAATCTTTCATTTCTGTTCTCATGCTCTGTATTGGACAAAATTGTGGGAGGCAAACTTGATTAGACCATTCTTTCCACAGAGGATCAGTGCCTGAACAACATGAACAACTTCCTCACTGCTAAAAGCATTTTAGAAGTAAAAATATTCAACATGCTTTTAACCGTGGGAAAGATTCAGAGATGTAGGACTGGGGCCTGGATTTTGATAAAAGAAATTGACTGAATTATCACACATTATGAATGCATTATTTTTTATTGAAAAAATTCCACAGCTCTGTGCATTTCCCTTATGAAAAGGATTTTCAGTACATACAAGTATATAATGCAGACCCTAACAACAAATTTCCAATGTCCTTTTTGTACACTACTCAAGAAATATATATATTTATATGTATATAGAGAAAGATGGCAAACAACTATCAAATCAATTGAATTGTTTGTTTTAGAGCCTGTCATAAAAGCATTGTAATTAGCTTTTTTGTTATCCAGTTTGACAATAAAATATGTAACAATATATATTATTTACATGTGCTCTTCACAAACATCTCAGTTTTCAGGTATGGTTTGTTTTATAATTCCAGGGGATCTATCTACACAATGACAGGACAGAAAGTGAATAAAGCAAATAAATGTTAAAATAAAAGAAGGTGACGACTGAATTTCTAGTTATTGTCTGAATTAATTTATCCATAGGAGACATGAGCTTCTTAGCTTGTTGCTCTATGGTAGCATTGCTTGTGTACTCTGTAATTTAAACATGTAACTACAATCAGTGCAATTCAAAGTTGATTGAACATGGACATAGAAAGGAAAAAAATATCCCATAACAAAATTTTGGAGAAAAGTTAAGCAGAAGACATTGAATGAATGGATCTGTGATCCAGAATAAAAAATGGAAAGTATTTTGCAAAGCTATCAGACAAAAAGACAGTTTCTTCTTTACAATAATAGAAAACTTCAGAAATGTTAGTCCTGCTTGGTGATTCAACCAACCAGTGTTTGTCTGGCTTTGTACAGTCAGCCACAGGTGCATTTTTGTACACCTTAAAGGTACAACATGGTCCTTAAGGTTCAATTCAGTACTTTAAAGGTTCACTACATTCACTTTCCCACTTCACTTTTTTATATATTTTCATAATTTAACTGTCCATAACTTTGCCTCTTTAAACAGTAAAATACATGTACAAGTCTGGAATCAGGACAGAGTGAGTGGAGTCAATGGGCCCAAAAATCCCCCACCCCCCACCCCCCAGGTCATTCAAATTATTCTCCAACTTCTACATAGATGTGATTTCAGTCTGGGTAAAAAATGCAAAGACATGGTTAATGGTTAACATAAATGGCAAATATTGCATTTAATTTAATAAGCTATGCTAAACAATTACAGTATGTTGGCACCATTTCCTGGACTGTCCTACTGAAAACCTTCTATAGCATCATTTCTTAGCATCACATTTTAAAGCTTTGGAGCTCATGTGCTGTTGTGTATGTGACTCAGTATATATGAAGACATCATTGTTGGGTGTTCTAATGCTTTCTAAACTTTCTACATTTCTTTGTTCTTTTTCCCAATGATAAGACATTTAGCTGTGGTTGCACTATCTATAGCTAATCAGCATGAAATTACATATATAAAAAAGAACACTTGCTCATAACAACATGAATCATGTGGGCACAGCAAAAGGACCCAGTGATCAAAGGTTCAACTGAGAGGTGTACACCATTCTCTACACTCTAGCTTCAAAATAATAATGACAGAAATATATAAACCATGAATAAATACACCAATACACAGCTCCATGACGCATGGTATTCAGTGTGGTGTACATGAAGACAACTTCATATACTGGCACTTAAATTAAGTCTTCTAATCACTAATATTTTGTTAATACTATTTGGATCGAACTGGAGTGCAATAGACCAAACACTGCCTTCGCAAATCCAATATCAGCCTTTGAGGATTTACATACAAATCAGAATAGTGATTAAAGCAGAACTTCAATAAAAATGTTTACAATAATTGTACATCTATTAATGGTAATTAAGACAGCATTAAAGTGAAATGTTTAAATAATGTCTAGTAATATTATTAAATAAATTATAACTATTAAATAATCCTCTCATATTCCCACAATGATTTTACTTCTAACATATTTTCTTTAATACTGCATTTCACGATAAAACATTGTTTCACCATATTACTTTACAATTATTAAATATTAATAATGGTTAAGCTTCAGAGTATTTAACAGTAATACACTGAAATGTTATTAATATTGATCATGCTATGCAGTATAAAAATGTTTCCAACAAATAAAGGAAGAGATTAATCACTTAATACCAAAATTATCTTTAGTTAATGATTAACTTATATTATTTAACCATTAAGTAATATTAATTATCGTCTTAATTACCATTAATATGTTTAGTGAAATGTTACCATCATGTTTTCAGTGCAAATGAACACAAGAAGAACACTGTGAACCATCTCAAAACTCTGGGCAATTGACTAAAAATAAATAAATAGAAACAGCACGTTAGGCTATGTATGGCTATTCCAGTGGATGAGTCACTTCACACAAGAGCTGCAAATATAGAAACGTCTGGACACAGAGGTTAAACTTGCTAACTGATTTGACAATATCTATCAGCATAGCTTGGGGCAGCAAACATCCTTGGAATTCACTTTCTGGTTTCTTAGTATGATGCACTAACAAACAAAAAAGGTATGTACTAGAAATAAGTGTACAAGATTCTCTTTTGATGAAGAGGTGTTCAACATGGAACACAAAATTAAATGTCATAATTTACAAAGTAGCTAAACATTAACAAACATTTAAAAAGCCTATATCATTTCCATCTTCCACAACATAGTGATATGTGACCATTTTGGAGCAAAGCCTGATATTAGTGGACAAGATGTTACAAATATTAAAGTTATTTTATCTGATCTTATTTTATCTGTGCAAACCTGGACTATCACACATTTGTCATGGCCAATATTTTGTTCATAGATGCTTAGAATAGTGCTGAAGTAATAATAATTGAATATTAATTGTATGCTAAACAGTACTATTTATTTCTCTGTTAAGAGCAGTATAGAGAAAAAAAGCAGTAATATAGGCCTCAGTGATACAACTAAATATTGGTGATGTATGACAAGTAAAACAATGATGTTTCATTGCCATTGACCACCATTTTGGGAAAGAAAACTGACCAGACAAGAACTTGACAAGACTAATTCTATTTAAACAGTTCACAAAATAACATTAAATTATTTTTATATTTAGTGATTTTGACTGATACTGGGTTATGCCATGGTATTAATAAGCCATTGGCTTATAAGTGATTTTTTCAATTTCCCCACTTTTTTAAAAATTCAAAATAATGTAATATTCACTTTTTATCACCCAGGCCTAGTAGAATACTTGTACAAACTCTAACTGAACATTCTAAAGGTTCCACAGTGTTTATTTGTCTAAAGCTCATGTATGTAATTTCTCAAGTTTGGTCAAAAATAAATAAAAAAAACTAAAACTAATACTAATCAGTGACAGATATTACTTTCCATATATTATCACAGCAATCAAACTAGCCTGAGACTTGCTATGGATATGAGGATAGATTTATGTAGCTTTGATAACATTAAAACAAAAGGTGAAATCTCCCAATACTGCAAAACATTAATACTATACTGATGAGAAAATATTTTGGAAATTTGTTTTCAATATAAGATTCACTCAAGTTTCCAAAATTAAATTCTAAAATTGCAATTTTACATTTTCTTTTGTCAAAATAGCATTTTTCCATTGACAGCTAAGACAAAATTTTAATGTGTGGTAAGATTAAGATCCCCATTATTCTAACCTGGTAGGCAGCCTCCACTGAAACATACACTTTTACATCCAGATTAAAGATGTTCAGTGTGCTGTTTGTACAGTTAAAGGACAAATTAGAATGTGGGACTGACAACAAAATTTGTTAATAAGTGTATTTCTATGTCCTTAATATCTGTCCATTATAATCCTCAACTGGGAGCAAAAATGCATTAGAACATTTTTAAAAAAATTATGTGCAAGCATCTCATAGACATTTCTAGATAGAGGTATTTTTAATTTCGAGATTCAGAGAGGAAGATGTAGATTACTTTAAGTGCAGTCTCCAGGAACTGTACATAGCCCATATATAAACAAATAAATCAGAAGGTAGTAGGGTATTTAAGGTATTTCTTAAATAGCCTTATGTAGTACCGCATGTGTTTATGAATATGTATTTCTATGTGGATTAAATTAACTGAACAACATGTGATAAGATGAGCTTCCCACGTAAAAGAAGAAGAATGTTTTACATTTTGTTCTTTTCAATTTTTTAAATGATATTTAACTGGCAGTTGTTTTTATTTATTTATTTATTTTTTTATTTTATTTTTAGTATTTTATCCATAACCATCAAAAGAAGAACTTTTGAATATTTTTTTTCATTTTTGGCCTGAAATGGTGCATGCAATAGATGTAAATCACTACATTTTACAGTATTAAATTATTTACAACCTCTTTACAGATGACCATAGATTTAACCAGCTGTGACAACACATGAGGATTAACAAAGAGCGTAAAACTTCAAATACTTAAAATATCACATTTGATTTTTTATGTATCTCTAAAATGACAGGACAAATCAAATGGATTGATACACTGCTTAAAAAAAAAGTTAGTCCAAAGTGCCATTCTGCTCTGTGTAGTGCTTATTACACCACTTTCTCTTCAAGGGATTGTGGGAAAAGTAGTCATGCAGCTAATTTTTTTAGCCCCACCCCCCAACTCTTTGTAAAATTATTTTGGTGAATCCCAGATGTGCTGTAAGTTTTCAGGCTTCTTTTTTCCCTCAACCTATTATTTTGCTACAACTTTTGCTTTGTACACAACACAGATACACTGAGTTACAAAATAAATAAATTGTTAGATAGATAGATAAATATATAAATAAACAAATTCACAAAGAACAACAAAAATAAAATGTATGTTTTCTGTGGAATTACACTTCAGAAAAAAAAGTGTTGCTGGAGTGTAGAACGCAAAAAAAATTATTAATTAACAAACAGACAAGATAAACAAATAATAAATAAATAAATAAATAAATAAATAAGGCCAGCTAAAACAGACACGCTGCAAGCAGGATGGGAGGTTCATTTTAGAGATAGAGATAGGAGACCCAGTAAACAAGGTTGAAGAGGCCGAACGCTGTAGGGAAAAAGATGCGAGCGTATGAGTCTATCTTAGCGACGCGGATGTGCAGGCGCCCATGGCGCCACGCCCCGGAACGGCAGTCCTCGAAGCAGCAGAAGAAGCTGGTACAGTCCTTTCCGTCCAAACACTCATATCCATACTCCTCATCACGCTCCTGCATGTGCGTGGCGTTGTTCATCTGGATGGCGGTGGCCGAACGAGGACGAATATCCACAGTGGGAGCCTGCTTTTAGAGAAAGAAAACAATGTTAGTCAGGACGAAAGAATGACTTTAAACACTAATGTCTGTGAAGTACACTGCTCTTAACTTTTTCTGCACCCCCATGAATAAAAAAAGAAGTAAAATTTCATTTTAACTTTTAAATGTATGTTCTTACTAGGCCTGTATATGTAAATTAGCTCTGTTCTGTTTGGCTGTGCTGTGTGAAGAATGTGGAGATGCTTGTGGAGAAAATCCCTCTCTCAGTTCAGAACGAAGCTGCAGTGATCAATTTCCTACAACCAGGGGAACAACGATGGAGGATAGCACTGGACTAACATAATACATATATTATTTAACAAACATCTGAATTCTGACTGTTTCTCAAAGCTGTGCTAGCTTTTTTTGGTACCAGAGTAGTCTGAACCACATTCATTCTTTTAAAGCGGCAGACGTGTAAACACTCACAAACTTTCAGGTTATGATTAGCAGTGTGTTATAGTGGTGCAGTGAAATAGATGTGTGTGAAGGACAGTCTGAGTAATGGATTGAACTCTTGTTTGAAAGGTGGAGGTTCAAAAAGTAGTGTATATATATATATATATATATATATATATATATATATATATATATATATATATGTGTGTGTGTGTGTGTGTGTGTGTGTGTGTGTGTGTGTGTGTGTGATAAAACTCTTAATGATTAAGAATAGAAACATTGAAGTTCGGTAAATACTTCTCTGTTGTCTCTTCTGTGTAAAAACAGCTGCTAATTGTTCTACACAAGGTTATGTAAGCTCTTGTGCTTGTGGTCAGACCTCCTACAGCTACATCCTATACAAGTTAAAATGCCACCAAAGCCACAATTTTCTGTCAGAGAACTTAGTGTGTTGTGTGTGTTAGCATGTTTCAAAGCTAAAAATATGATGACAAATACTGGCAAAACAAAACATGGCGGGAAAAAAACACTGAAAAAAATGAGATACAGGGACCTGATAAAACTATTATAGGTTCCACTGATCTCGCCTCAGAAACATGAGCATCATGGTGTGTAGTTTATCTAATGTTACATAACTATCGTGTTATAGTGATATTATTAGAGGAATGTATACACCAAGAAGTACATTAATGACACCATGTTTAAAGCACTTTCTAAATGTTTGTACAGTAAGACTGATGTACATTTTCAGTTTTCTAACATTTATCCTTTAACTCCACCTTACATAATTGATGATGCAATCTCTCATAACTAAACTTCTAACTACAACTCGAGATCTGCGGCTGAAACCATGTAACCTTATATCGCAGTTGGTGAACATTCGTTGAATTACAGTTTTGGGAAACGCTCGAGTCGCTTAACGATGGGTTGGACTATAAGACACCAACAAAGTTATGTAGTTAAGTAGTTACTAAAAAATCTCACATGTTCTTTTTTTCTGTGAAGTTTCATATATTCTGAATTTAGCATAGGATAAAGACAATTAGAGATAAAAAAGTAAAAGTAAAAGTAAATCAATAATGACAATTAGAGATAAAAAAAGTAGGTGGCACGTATTTACTAATTCTGTATAACAGGATACCTATGAATTAGCTAATTTTGTATACGGTAACAGGACACCTCAAAGGCTGTTAGCCTTTACAAAGAAGCCTCCTTTTGTAGATTTAACTGCCACAGGTAAAAAACTTGAAATCAAATATTGTTTAGAAAGTCCTTTATAACATGCTGCAGAAGTTCCCACAGACCTAGCACTGATATGCTGCCTTGCTTTCATTCATGTGTCTTTGTGTGGCTTTTCTAAAGGGAAAAACCTTCACTTTTAAAGGGTTATGAATGTCTCATTTCCATTATTATTTGCATTTTTACCATTAAGATATCAATTTATTACATCATGTAGTGCAGCACTGTCCAAATCCTGTCCTAGAGTGTACAGTAACAGTCTGTTCCAAAACTGCTTTAACCCTCTGGAGTCTGAGGGTATTTCAGATATTCTGATGTAGTATGCCTTTACTTTTTTACAAATTACAGTCAATTTCAATACTGTTAACTTGCTTTTGTGTAGCACAAACAACAGTGTCAAAACAGTAAGAGTGTCATAAACCTAGATTTTGATTAAACCTGCTCAAAACTTGAAAAAACTTGTTTTTGGATGTACTAATATATTGTGAAAAAACACACTCAACATTTATAGCCAATATTTTTGAGCTGTGAAGTGAATAAACAGAGCTCTGCATATATATATATATATTATAGA
>BRDA01000813.1:28094-38700 GCA_036984385.1 Crenuchus spilurus
TATATATATATATATATATATAATGTGTGTGTGTGTGTGTGTGTGTGAAAAGTAAACCCTTTAAGGCTTCTGGGGTATGTTTGCTTTTATTTCTAGGATAAAACCTTGCTGAGTTATATAAGTGTTTATGCGGAATGTTGGCTTTGTTCTTCCAGGTGGGTCCACTGACTCCAAAGGGTTAATAAACACAGAGGATTTGGAAACAACCAGATAAAAATGGCACACCTGCAGGACTTTGACTTACTTCTGACTTACTTTGTACCATTTGAGGTATCATATTCTGAAGTAACTAAAAAATAGGAGCGCTCTAAAACCTGGTACTGGTAGTGTATCTTTATACATGATATGCAGATAAAGCTTAGAATGGTCCATATTTATATTATTATTGCATATATGTGGCTAATTCAAAATATCAAGTCAGCAAAGACAGAAAAGCCTGTATTTAGACCTTTCTCTAGCAGTGAAGCACATGACAAATGAGCCATTTGCTTAATAAATCTAGTCGTGCAGTACCATTAAAGTCATTTTAATGAGCTCCTGTACTTTAACCTCTCTCTTCCTGAAGACACTTCTCCAGTCCTTCACGTAATTGAGTGATGGGACTTTGTCCGTTTTTGCAGCTCTTACTGTAGCCGATAGTCTCCATTGACATTTAAATTACACCCTTTCAGCTCCCATTGTCATTCTTCTACATGCACAGACTCCAAAAGGTGCCTCAAACTTGGCTAACGAAGTGAAGCTTTCCTCACCCTGCACTCCTCATTTACTCAGATCACAAGTGACCTTTAGAGCTCACTGTTGATTTCTGTTTCTTAGAACCCCGAAGCAACAGCTTTCCAGATTTATGAGTAAAAAATGACTATTTTTAACACGGCTTTCATGAAAATTACAGTTTATGCTTCACACTGCAAAGCAAGGGTATCTTGCCATGTAAAATGTCTGCAAATAATACAGTAATACATCTAAATGATTCATGACATCAATCATTTTTCAGATTATTCAAACTATTCAACATTTCATTTATTTTTTATCATTTTAAAAGTATGTCTAATAAATGATCTCAGCAATGGCCAATAATTATACTTCAAATATTAATCTTAAAACAAGTAAAATGACTGCTTCACTAGATAAAATGACTAAAACACCTAATTTTCACATAAATAATCATACACAATATTACAATATTAGATATATATATATATATATATTTTTTTTTAAGATGTTTTTACTTGCCAAGACATTTCTCCAATCACAAAGCTGCATTCTTTAGTAATAAACCCAAGCACTGCTGTTGACCCATGATTTCCAAACAACTGAATTTGCCTATAACCCTTTTTTAAGGAATTACACAAAATCTTCCAAATACCAGGATCATTAAATCACTCAGATGTCATTCAGAGTGGTTTGGTGTGAAATGCTCCATTCTAGAGAAACTTACCAAACCAAAACTGTTCACAATGGTGGTGATAGGAACCAGACATCTGAAGAGTTGAATGCCTCTAAAAGCTGCTTTACAGACAGTTATTACATGATTGTTATAATTTGTTATAATAATGAATTGTTATAAATACACTGCCTGAGTTCTGACTTATTGTTTGCATGTAGGCTAAACATTTCTCAGATTTAACACTTTTACAGTTATCTAAAGAAAATCAGCTATGTTATATGATTTGATCAGAAAATCACTGGTGGTTTTGGATAGCAGAAAACAACTGAACTGTAGAACCCCTGGTCTTATCAACGCTATATGTCAATCAGGTCTTTACGTTTCTCTAAACTGAACGACTTTCACATTAAACCCACTCTGCATGTATATATAAGATATGATGCAGAAATTGTGCAAAATTGGTTGATTTACCCTGTAAGAATTCAAGATAATGGGCCTCCTGGACAATTTCCCACCTTTGGGGGATGCTGCATGCATTTTGGCCAGCATTAGTGCATTATGGGTGTTTACTGTCCCTTTGAAAAACGAAGCACGCCCAGAAAAAGGCGGGTTTTATTTATGGTGCAGCAGCCTGGGGCTCAGAGAGAGTTGGGTCATGTGACTCGCTTCTCAAAGGGTGGTGCACAGGAGAAAAAGCATAAAGGAAGCAAAAGAGCACACAGAAACCGTGTCTCATACACACGGCGCTTCAGCTTTAACCACATGAAATCAGACAACCGTCAAGGATTATTTTTATTCCGTCTATTTTCCCTGTTTTTATTTTACTCCTGTTTGCTTTTCTTAACCATTTATTCTGGAAGCATATTAGCAATTTTAGCCTCAGATATTCTGAGCTGCTCTCTCAGATGAGATTTTTTCTTTTTTCAGGTACTGCAGTTTACATTATGAATATTAACTATTAGAAGTTGGTGATAATGACAGCATACTGTAGTTATTTCTCAAGCATGGCTCATTAACACTAGCAGAGTTACTGCTGGGAAAGTGCAGATTCAAAATGTTCATTTCATATCCTGACAAATGGTGGGATTGGGTAACATGGGACAGTGACTTGTTCACCGGAAAGAAAAATGAGAAAAGAGATCTCATTTATATCTCAGCAGATTCTCCCAAACAATGAAATCACTTTTGGAAACACACATGAGAATTTAGTCTCATGCTGCTCAGATATTTCCCTTCAGTAATCTCAAAATGTCTCTTTTATTATGCTCACATTTACCAAGACAACACTAAAATACAGATTGACTAGACAGGAATCTCAGTATATACTCAACCATTTCTCAGTATTGAGTCTTAATATAATGAATGAGTATTATAATGTTTATTTGTGTCTATTTTTGTCTCATGTGCTTCACCTAAGAAAGTTTAGGAGAATCTACATTTACTCTACAGAGTCCTCAAAGAGAAACAATTGAGGATAAAACTTTCCTCTGAGTGATAATGTGACAACATTGGACAGCCATATTATTTACTGTCATTATTTAATTCTATTTAATAAGCAATTTCTTCAGTGATTTGGTTTATAAAATATTGACTGATTATTTTAATAAAGACGAGTTAATTGTATTCCAAAATACCTGAACCTATTTTATCATGATGGAAATTTGATGAAAAGCTAGTTTCATGTGTTTACTCATGTTTTACATAAATACAAACTGTCCTTTACATTTTTTATTCTTCCTAGTTTTCATTACAGCTGAATGTAGCCTAGAAGTGATTAAAATAATTCCTGCTCTGTGGGGGTCCTGATTTCCAAAGAACAGGGTAAAAGGGAGCTAACGATGTATCCAGATAAAGAGATGGACTACAGTCTGTAATAGAACTACAAAGTGCAGCTTTGTGGTCAGTGGAGCTGACAGGCAATATGTGTGGAAGTTTTAATGTAATGACTGGTCGGTGTATGTTCAACAATAAGGGGAAATGAAAAAAGTAGTACTGTCAAATAGCTAATTCCTTAATCATTTTACTTATATTAACATACGTTTGTATTGGGTCTTATGATATTATTATGAATAATTAAGTTCTTCAGCAAAAGCCGTACCAAAGACTTGTATTAGCATTATGTTTTACGTGTTGCATTTCACAGTGTTTTACACATTTTACATATCAGACAGGTTCTTTCTTTTGACATGACCTTACGTTCCCTCCAGTCTAAGGCTCTGATCTTCTTAACCTTAATGTCATCTAATTATAGACCCGTGAACCTGCCCATGTCAACTCTTTAAGGATCACTCTGATTAAAGCTGTTTACAATGGCCACTTAATTGGTATTAAGCTGGATTGAGGGGGTTGTCTACTTCAGGCTGTTAAAGTTCTGCTGACTCTTTAAGAAGCATCAGGTTAAAAGCCTCACACACACACACACACACACACACACACACACACACAAACAAAGCAGGGAGAGAAGGAGGCTACTACTCTTTAATTGATCTCTCCATGCTCCACCCACAGCTACATTCTTTCATAGCTACTACTGCAAGATTGACAAAAATTCCATTCAGCCTAAAAAAACTGTAGACAAAAAAATCAAAGCACCTACAATTGAGGAAAATTATCAAAAGAATGGTAAACCCAAAACCAATAGATCAGTAGTAGATCAATCAAGATGTGTTTGGAGACAAAATTGAGCCTACCAGGGCACATGTTAATATTTCAAGGCAGCAAGTTTATAGTAGTCACAAATTAACATACTGGAGCCACAAGAAACATAAACTGTGACTTTGAAATATTTTTTGGTGGCCTCAAGATACTATGTTGTGACCACAATATATTATATTGTGGCCACAATTTATCTCCTGGATTTATAAATAAACATCCACCATGTCATCTCAAAAGCTTTGGAGAAAGAAAACAGAAACACTAAAAATAGTAGAGGGCTGAACTGGATAACTTGAGCCAAAAGTTAAGGACTGTCAAATAGAACGTTTTCTTAGCTTCTCTCGGACAGGCTTGGTCTTTGGCCTATCTTACCTACCTAAATAAGAAATCCTGCTCTAGTCTCTTAAAATTACTAAATATCATTTGAAATTATTAGTGCTCTCTAAATGTGCAGTAAGTAGGTATTTTGACAAAAGTACCAAAAACATGAGTTATGCTACACATTCATTTTAGCTTGAATAGAAGTTTTGTCAATATTTTGTAACAGTATCTATGAAAGAGCACAACAGCAAGCAAAGCATAGACAGGCCAATTATCAAAACAATATGAATGCATACTGTAAGCTTAGTAAAAGGGTTTGTTAAAATGTTAATAGTGTGTGTTTGTGTTTTGGGAGTTTGTTTCATTGTGCTGCATCCCATGACCTTCTGTTAGCACAAGACATATGCTATAAGCACTAGCAGGATGCTAAAGGTGCTTGTGTGAAGGGCATGTGATGGGTTAGGTTGAAAACAAAGATGAGACAGGCACTAAAGCAGTATTTGGCACTAGCAGATACATGCAAGAGGTTTTCAACTTGTACACAAGCAATATACCTTTGAAGAAAAGAGCCGGAGGAGCTTTTGTCCAAACAGGAAACAAAGAATATATGGAATTAAACAAAAAAAAGGCCAAATAAACACAACAACATCAACAACAACATCAACAACAACAACAAATGTAAAACATAAGTAACAGAATGTCATAAAGAACAAACTGAAACTGGGAAGAGAAAAACTTACTGTAAATACAATACCACATACACTAATACATTTATTACACACAGGAGGAAGATGCATGACCAGATGTGTCAAGACCAGGTTCACTTTCAGTTTTCAAGTATGCACTTATATTAGTATTATTATTCATTATTATTGTAACATTATTAAAATTAATAGGGATGCGTAATCAGAAATGGCCCAAATCATAATTGATCAAGATAATCTGCTAAAATTTGCTTAAATATATGATGCATAATCTGTAATTTGTCAAATTATTCTTATTTAGCAGATTCCTGGTTGCAATTTTATGACATACAGTATAGCATACTTGCGTAGGACACATTTTTATATTAGTTAGCTGCATCTTACTTTAGGTTTAGCCCTTTATATAATTATTGTTATTGAAATAGGTATGTTATTAAAATAGGCATTTGATTTTTATAAGAAATATAAATGCTAATTTGTCCCATTAATGAGCATTAAGGGTTTTAAGGGTTGTCTGATTACTGCCGTGCCCAATATTCAGACCTGATATTTTTCAGTTACAGGAATCAGCTCATTAACACCTTTGCCATGTTGAGGAAAGTGTTCTTATTGGCTATCTGTGCTCATATCTGATGCAAACATAATTACACCCACTATGATCTTTGATTTGTAGAAATGTGCCACACATGTTGAGTAAATCCAGTCAAATATGCTTTTAAGTGTTTTACAACTGTCTGAAGCTCAAAAGACTTGATTTTTATAATGTTCTAAAATTACACTACAGTGTCACATAAAAAAAGTTTAAATTAAATTACACCAGCGACATAGCAACCGGATACAGTCTGGAATTTTGCAGGGCTGTTTATAGCACTGAAATAGAGGAACTACATAAGTCAGTAAATCCTATGTGGGTTACATGTGTTTACAACAGAGCCCAAACCTGCCTTTTCCTGCATGGGTTCAGCTTTAGCTAACTTTATCTATTTTCAGTTCTTGCTGAGAATGCACCTGACACCTTTTTTCATTTGCTTTTGGCACCTTACTGCACACATCCCAAGCAATGGCTTGTGAAATGCCCCTCTTCATTCCTAATGCAGCTAATATGCTCCATCACAGTTTGCCTCTTTAGTTGTAGACTGGAGCTATAAGGCTAATGTAGCTAACAAGTCACAAGAGGGTTATTGGCATTATGCTGTCTGTAGGATTAAATCACAGATTTTATTCAAATTGTGTTGCTGTTCAGACTTGCTTATGTGGTTTCTGATACTGTATGGCATTCTGTTATACAAAAATGGACAAAAAATTGCCTCAGAGCTAAAAAGTACACTGATAAATTTCATTTGATATTTTTATAAAGTTCATTTTTATAGCTATCCATATGACATACAGTGTCAGAAATCATATCAGCAAATCTATTTCAGATTACTTACCAATTTAATAGTTTTAGGCAAATTATGCAATGTTTACGCTGGTACCTTGCTCTTATGAAACTTAAAACAATTGGTGCAAGAGCTCCTCGGCTTTAGAAGACAGCTAAGTGTAAACTTGATCTTGGTACACAAACAAAACAGTTGGACTAATTTCATGTTAAGTGGAAATTAAGTAATTATATTTTCTTGGCTGTGTGGAGTGATAATGTTTGCAGCTAATCGTGGGTGGTGCGATGTACAAGCTAACCCACATTGTTAGGCTGCATTAGTTAATATATTATAACATGCTCTTTCAATAGTTGCACAAAACTTTGCTCAAAGGCCCCTGGCATGGACACAATTTCTGCAATTTGGTCTACATCTGTCTATTTATATTTTGATGCATCACTGTTAATAGAGCATATACAACTACATTTCCAAAAACGTTAGGACTTAAAAAAGTAAATGAAAAATGAATGAAATTATGTTAAAAAAATGTAAACCCTAAACTTAATTTATAGTATTTTTCATTTGATAATGCACCAAAAGTCACACCTAAAAACTTATTTTTATGAACTGGCTTTTAGAGTGATTCATTTTATAGTTTTTTTTTTATTTTACCTGTTCTCTTCAATGTTTTTGTTAGTCCGTTTGTGAATTGTATTTGTTTTTGAGATCTTTTAATTTATTTATTTTATTATGGTTTGATGTACAGCACTTTGGTCAATGTGAGTTGTTTTAAGAGTGCTTTATAAATAAATTTTACTTACTTACAAACGTTTTCAGTGGGTTACAGACTGCAGGCAGATCAGTTTTGCAGCAAGCTAGAGCGTACCAAGCCTTTATATAGGTGTGTTAGGTTTGGACTGCCATTGCAGCCACCTGGACTAGGGAAAGAATTATATGTATAATTCCAAACCAATAATATGTGAGAACTATTTCCATCAAATAATTTATAAAAAATAACAAAAAATAAGATTAAGCAAAATTTCTCATGAATGCAGTAGGGCCTTAATTAAATTATTAATTTGTTATTATTTTATGCCATTATTTTAGCAGAGACTGAAGTATGAACCTGGTCCTCTTTCATGCAAATTACATCTGTAATCAACAATCATCACTAGACAATTAAACAGGGCATGATAATATCACCATTTTCAACACTTTATGGAAAAGCAGCAACATTTCTGAACACTGTTAATGATCAAAAAGCATCTAATGCAGAAGTGCTTTGGCAGGGTTAACAAAAGACCCTTCTGGAGAATCCGCCAGTGAAGGAAATCCAAAGCGGTGAAAGCAGCTTGAAAACCATTACCTCATTAATCCGCCTGACATTTATACCCACAAATCAAATCAAGGTTTTTTGGACTCATTTGGGCATCTAAAAGTAGAATGACCTCGTTTGCTCAAATCGACCTCCTTCAGAATGAAGATACTGGGCGCCATCTGAGGTGCCATCAAACAAGTCCTGTCACATGACTGATGGTGGCATTACTACAGACGATAAAAGCAAGGATTAAGGGCAAGTCTCAATACCACATTAGCCAGAGATGGGCCTAGTGGCCATAACTAACACCCAATGGACAAGCTTAGCCTGATAGGAAGACTAATGCTATCTGATATTCTCAGCTACAAAGGATGGAAACTGCATTTATCTCCACATGCATTAACCATTAGAAGTACCTGTTGTAATGTTTATTTCGAATTATTTTTTACATTTTGAAATAAGTGGGAAAATGGCCTTGAAAGTGCAGTAACCAGTAAGGTAAGCAGAAGAGTAGCTATGTTATATGATTTGAATTTGATGAAAACGTTATGGTTGTCTCTAGATTTTGTAGAATAAAAGCATACTTTTCACTTATGCAATGCTGTTAACAACACATGGAGATCATTTAGTGAAGAACTCAATCTGTTGATATAAATATATAAATGATATAAATGTAATATACAGTTTAATTAAGCACATAACTAACTTTGTAATTATATAATTATAACAGTACAGCAAAATGATGATAGCACCTTAAATTTTAAGGGTAAACCATGTGTCCTTTTCCTTGAATCGCAATTATAATACACTTGGCTACTGAGACTTTGTAAGACAGTATAATAATATCTTCCATAGTTCAATAATGTGAGTAGTTCTAATGCCAGCAAACAAGTCACGATATCTGAAAGTTCTTCAATATCCACAATTAATGATGAAAGTCCAATTTGCATTACAAAGATACTCACAGGATTTTTCTTCTTCTTGTCTTTGTTTTTGCTGGGCTTGCGGTTGCTGACAAAGTAATGCAGTGTTCCATACTCGATCAGAGCAGCAAAGACAAAGATGAAGCAGACAGACACAAAAAGGTCCATGGCAGTGACATAGGAGACTTTAGGCAGAGACTTCCTGGCGATGGTGCTCAGTGTTGTCATGGTCAGCACTGTGGTGATTCCTATTGAACATGGATAACTTCATTAAGCTTCTCAATTTGGACAATCAAAAAATAAAACATTGTGAAAAAGTTCAGTGTTAATTTAATTCAAAATGGTAAACTGTTGTATTTTATATGTATTACACGTAAACACTTTTTAAAATGTTTACATAAAACCAGAAACTCAAATTATTAGAATATTTAATTTTAAGTTTATCTTATTTGGTAATACTAACAGACATGCTATTAAATCAGAATTATTTCATTCAAAAGTGCAGTACAATGTCTTGTAATTCTCATATGATGCACATGGTAATTCTGTCAGTTTGCATTTAATCACAGGAAGTGTACTGGGCGATTAATTATTATTTGTATTTGTATTATTGTTTTCATATTATTTCATTAAAAATGCTGTATGGTGCTTTGTAATGTTCATGTGGTCCACAAGGTTTGTCATACAAAATGACAAATCATAGCTGTAGGACAATTTAATTTAGTTTAACTTTATTGCATGTTATTTTTTTTCTGAGCATCAAAAATAATATCTTACACTGAAATAAAATCTGTGCCTCAAATCATTATGATCCTTTGTTGGATGACACAGAATGTTTAAAAATGATGTCACAGCCATTAAGCTCTTCTAACAGACCATCATCATTTTTATTTCCCTCAAATGTTTTATTATCATCATTATTTTAGAAGATGGTGCCAGGTTGTTCTGATAGGTAAATGACTACAGTTATTGCAATAATTGGTGCAAAAATAAAATCTAAAACATGATGCCTAAGGTGAACACAAGATAGTATTTTGGAAGAAAATAGTCATTCTAAATGTGCAAATATTGCTGACAATAGACAGAAGCAAACATAAGTCAGTTAGCACTGAGTTCATAACTGCCTTTAAGGGATTCATTAGATTATTAGCCACGTTAGCATTTTAGGTGAAGTATTCCAGTAATGGATGTGAAGGTCGAGGTCAATTTGCTAAAAGGCTAAAGGGAAGGTAGAGTGCTGACTATAGACAATCAGAAAATACAAGAAACCTCAAAGGTGCTTTGCCTTGTGGGGACAAGGGCAAAGTCAGAAAGTCCACAAATCCTCAAAATCCTCTTGTAGTGCTTCTGGCAAAGAAGACACCTGCGCTAAAATGCTGATAGGGCACACTCCTGCTGTGATGCATAATTAATGCCTTATTAAGATATGCATAAGTAAAAAAAAGTGACACGTGGCAAGCGAGCCTTCACCAAGCCTGTCTGGAATGAGCAAAACCATCTGCCCAACAGTTTGGAGAGTGCCAGGCTAGACCATCACAGGTTTTGCATGAAGAAGAAGGAAGAGCTTAATTAGTGGCAACCTTCCCTAATGAATTCTACTGGAAGGCAGTTCAGTGTACGCTCAAACTAAGGCAAGGTTGGCTGATTAAGAAAATGAAAATGAAAGCATGAGAAATGAAAGTACGTAAATATATTTTTTTGTTTCACCTACCATGGAACTATGACTTCATATGAACATATGAACTATGTTCTTTGCCATGATGAAATAACTTCCATCGCTTGATGAAGAATGTGCTGTTTAAGGTAACAAGGTAAGGTAAGGTAACACAGCACCAAAAAGGGTTCCACTACAGGTACAAAGTTTTGTTCCATGTAATATATATATATATATATATATATATATATATATATATATATATATATATATATATATATATATA
>BRDA01000813.1:43875-63799 GCA_036984385.1 Crenuchus spilurus
GCATTATTTCTGTCTTTCTGAACTGCTTTGCATATTACTAAAAAAGTACTGAATGGTTCAATAAGGGTGTAAAGATTTCAATATAATATTTAAATATATATATATATATATCATTTTTATAAAATAAAATATTAAAATATAAAGCTATCACCAATATGTTACATTCTTTCTTCAGTGTTTATCAATTTCTGTCTGTTATTGGAAACTGCTGTCAATGAACAAAACTCGATATCTATAAGGGAGGTGTGAGGAGCTTAATCTGTGGTCACATCCACACAAAAGGTTCTTTGAGAGATACCATATAAGAACCACTTTTGGCAAGTGTGCTCACCCAATGTTTAACATTGTAATTGATATTTTTCTAATTTTATTCAGATAAAATCAACTCTTAAGACGCCAAAGAGAGGGCGAACATCTTTAGGCAATTAGAGCCCTGTATCACTGTTGACATCACAGAGCCCTTTGACATCCATGACAGTAATACAACAGAGATCTGCAACTGCGCTGAGGAGGTTATGTGTACATGTTATGTGGACATGGTCACACATTTCTCTGTAAAATCAAAGAGAGGATGCTGAAGACGCGGCAGACACTGTGATAAAGGCTACACCAGTAACCTCTTAAGGAAGTGCAGTTTGCATCTATGCTTTTAAGATTAAATGAACTTGTTTTTTGAGTACCACTGTACATGAAAACAAGTTGTTATCGCCATCGTCTCCCACTAATCCGGGTTCTGGCAGCACATCCTGGGTCCGCATCAAAGTTTTCATTCTGTTATTTTCTTTTGCCCAATAATTTTAGATTCATAAAAGTATGACCACTTTGTGATTATTAATTATGAAATTTACTGTTAAAAAGTTTTGTAAGCAATCCACAGTGCAAAGCAACTCTAAGTTGTTCAGTATATTTGTTTTGACAGCATCAAATACACTAATTCTGCTCCCATCCAGGCCCAATATTGCAATATTACATCATTTCTGTAAAAACTTACTAAAACATAAAAAATTAAGTAACCTTCAGTTTCTGCACCAGAGGCCTCCTTTAACATCATAAGAGAGGTGAAAAATATTTTTGCTCTTTTTTCTATTTTTTTTTTTACAGGTTAGGAATCTTACAGGTTCATATAAGAAGCCTTTGGTTCATGTACGAATGGTTGATCATTTAAAGAAGCATATTGTAAATGAGCTATTAGTGTGAAGAACCTTTCTAAAGTTTAAAGAATCTACACATGAAATACAGGAAGAACATTAACCTGGTAACTTTTTTAGACCTTTTAAAATGTTAACCTGCCATTTAGAATGTTCTTTAATGTTACCTGCACTGGTAACATTACTTAGGGGTCATGCCATTGAACCATCAAACGAGCATGTTTAAAAAAGGATATAAAGGATTTTTTTTTCAGATGTATGATAAATATTTTGCAAGACAATGCCAAAACAATTCACTATGATGCAGGGTTGTCAGTTTTCATGCCAAAATGGAATTCAAAGGTTACAGGGGGCAGGTTTTTGGGCTTCTTTAAAAATATAGTAAGATTTAAAAGTAATACGCTGATATTTTTTTTTTTTTTAAAGCCAATTTTATTTATTTATTATTATTATTATTATTATTATTATTATTATTATTATTATTTTAAGCTTGTGTAGGGTTTGTATCTGGCAGACATTGAGCTTGAGAGTATTTCAGGACCTGGCAACCCTGCTGCGCTGCACTAAATGCACTTGTCAGTTTTGTATACATGCTGGTATTTATATCAAGTGAAGTCTCAGTAAGAGCTGCTAAAATGAATAAATTAATCAAAACAACACCAGAGAATTATATTTTACATGTATAAGAGAATGTGCATGGTAAGCAGAAGGCCATGTTTCTGATGCCTGAACCCAACTGTAATGACACCATTACTCCAGTGTTCTTTTCTTCTGCACAGTTGCAGCATTTAGGTTCACATCACATCCTCTGTTTGGTCCATATAGATGTATACTGTACTTAAAGGAACCACACAAAAGCTCATTTAGAAATAGACTGAGACCCTCTCTGGGGTCTGTGCACTTATTGGGTGTGTACCAGGGTTCACAAGTCAGCGTTCACACTTGCTGTAAAGAACCACACTAACAGAGCAAAGACTTTTATCATTAATCTTAATCAAACTAAAACTAACAAGTGTGGACACAATCTGACAAACCAAAAATTTACATCTCGAGTAGCATCAAAGAACCCTTTGTGGAACCATTTCCACAACGTGTTTATACATTTAAGTTGTAGTGTTTGGTGTTTGGTAAAGGAGGGTGAGATGGTGGTTTTGAAAATGTTTCTGTGAATAATCAAGTAATTGTTCATTAATTATCATTAATACTTACTACTAATAATCTTCAAATCGTTTGGCACATAAAATATCAAAATGGACTAAAATTTGGACCTCAGAATAAAAAATCAAATACATTTTTAAAACACCACATCTGGACTACGGGAAGAACGGGAAGAAAGTGCAAAACCCTAAAATATTTTAAAGCCCTTAAATTCTGTTTTTAACTGGACTTCCTGCAGTCATTTTAGTGGATCAGTCTTGCAGGACAGACAGTATGGACAGCTAAAGCCTCCCTCTACACCTCTCCTGGTGTGGGTTATCGACTCTCTGTCGGGTTTTACAGCTCGTATGTCTAGCAGGTGTGAGTTTAGAGGCTCTCCAGTGGAAGTCACTGAGACCTATCCTCCGTTCAGTGAAACATCCGCAGTCGCTCATTAATTTTTTAAGCACGTTCCTCCTCTGTGCTGCTGTATTTAGGGATACGAGTCCCCCATTTTTCTTCCACGTTTTTCACTGAAGCTATTTAGGAAGCTCTCCCAGGAGACCAGCTCATAGTGCATCTGCCTCTACCCAGCAGCCTTATTACCATAAGAAAGACAGTGAGAGCAATAGAGAGAGAGAGAGAGAGAGAGAGAGAGAGAGAGAGAGAGAGAGAGAGAAGAAGAAGAAGAAGAAGAAGAAGAAGAAGAAGAAGAAGAAGAAAAAGAGAAATGGAAGGGGAGAAAATAAGAGATGGGGTATAATAGAGAAAGAGAATTCATTCATTCATTCATTCATTATCACACCCGCTTAATCCTTATTAGGGTCGCGGTTAAAGAGAATAATAAAGCAAAACAATATTATAAAAGAGAACATTAGGGAGGTGCAGACAGAAGAAGAAAGTACAGAGAAGAAAAAAACATGGTGAGAAAGTGTAAAAGAAAGAGAGGAGGAAGAAATGTGAGTGGGTGAGTGAGAGAAAGACTGCAACCGAAAACAACGATAACAGAAAGAAAAACATAGAGACATATGGGGGTTGAGAGAAGGATAGAGACAGAGAGAGAAACAAAGAGAAAGAGAGAGTAGAAGAGACAAGAGGGAGGGAGAGAGGGAAAGATTTTTCTGGTTGTTGCCTCCACTCTTTGCCCATGAGGAGAAAGTTTGACATTTTCTTCGTTATCTGTCCCTGGTGGTGTGCAGGCACAGAGGTCTTTATCAGCATGTTAAAAAGCAACAGACTTGGCAGGCAATAGAGAGGAAGATGTAGATAAATGGTGACAGTATGACAGAGAGAAAGAATCTGAAACTGCCTATGCTCACCCCCATGCCCAAAAGAAGAGAAAAGGATGAGGCAATCAGTTAGCATGATGCTAACTGATATTAGCTACATTTGCCTCAAAGTTTATGTGCAAAACGAAAGAAACTTCCGATTACACTTGTCTTAGCTTCATGTAAGTGATACACTTTTACATTTCCATACATATGCTTCTTTCAGATTGTTCAATGCTATATTGAACCCATTACTTTCCTATCACACAGAATATTCTTTTTTTTTTTTGCTGTCTTTCTCAGCATGATAAGGAGCTATATTCTTGGCAGGCGACAGAAGGCTAGAGAGAGGGAGAGAAATGAGAAGGAAGAGAGATATAGAGAGACAGTAAAAAAGAGAGAAAGGATACAGCATGAGGGGAGAATAGATAGAGAGCATATGGTCAGACTTACAGCTTGAAAACTCCAGGGGACAGGAATGCTCATCCATGGGAAAGTTATACAGTTTAAGCTGGCACTCGGCATCAATGGTCAACCTACAGACAGAAATAACTCCCTCAGTTAAATATCTAACATAGGCCAAGATTCATTTCACTAGAACACCTAAACACTCAGTCTGCGGTGTTGGATCGCTCCCATATAAGTGGGCATAATAATGGAATTAACAACAGGAAGCAGAATCCATATTTGGCCTTTACCATTAGCATTAGCTGTTGTCATTTATGGTTCCCTCAAAAGTCATATTTAGACAACTACTTACCTCATACAAATAGTCCATCATTTAAGACATGATTGGGGTCAAAATTGTGTTTATTTAGTTTAGAACTGGAGCTGTAAGGCTAATGCTAATGCTAATACTAGAAATCAACATTGTCAGGATACAACATGTCTTACTTTGAGCTTTAAAAAAAAAAAAAAAAAAACTTGTTTAGATCAATGTTGTGTATGCCATCTATCTCCGGGTGCCCATTCACACCTGACTGTCATTCATTTGATTGGGAACACGTGAATCTAATTTCACCTTCAAATTACCTGCTAATCCTAGAGGTTAACATACTTTTGTCACTCACAACTATGTCATATTGGATCATTTTCCTCAATAAATAAATGAGCAAGTGTAATATTTTTGTCTCATTTGTTTAACTGGGTTCTCTTTATCTACTTTTAAGACTTGTGTGAAAACCTGACAATGTTTTAGAGCTCCAGTTCTAACCTAAAGAAAACCAAACATGTTTTGGCTGATTGATTACATCTGGGTAAAGGGAAATATATGTTAATAACATTTCTAGATGAACCACTTCTTTAATTGGAAATGCCTTGTTTTATGTCCCTGTCTTATGCAATTATGCAGCTGTTCCACATAAGTCCAAAGTTGCATAGTGCATAAATTAATGCTGTCTGGATGAATATCAAATAAGTGTTTGGCTGGCCTTATTTTCTTCCACGACTAATTTCACAGCTAACGTGATGCTTTTATGTTAATGTAAATGTACAAAAACAACAGTAACTGAAAAAAAAACTTGAAGAGTTCTTCCTCTGAGGCTACCTCAGAGTGTACAGAATCCTCCCGTCGTTCCAAATCCTGAGCATACGATTGGGTGTTGTGATCCAGTGAGCATCGGCCTTCTTGGAGTTGCGGAAGAAGGTGTCGGGGATCCAGATCTTTCCCACCATGTTGCTGTTCAGACGAAGAACCTTCATGGTGCTGTTGAACCTCAAGCGACTGTCGTACCATGTCTGAGCAAAGAAGATGTCGATAGTGTACTCCTGACAAGAGTAAGCAAAAATGCATTTTAACCAGAGATGTAATGAGTGGGCCATTAAATACATTTACAAAAACACATCATATCACTGCTAGAATTGTCATTGCCATAGCAAAACCTGTTTTAAATGGTACTTTTATTGGAGAAGGAAACACATTACGCTAGTGTAATGATTTTTTCCTCACATAATTTGAGATAAGTGATCTATTCCTTATATGAAATGTTTACACAACATTAGACTTTTATTATATCCTACAGATTATTGTTCAGCATCTACATGGAAAACAACGCAAAATGCCTGAATGGTGTTTTAAGTGGAGTTCCACAAAAACACTAAAATAAATCCTAGAAACAAAATGAAACATGCTCTGGAAACCTTGAAATGGAATATATTTGTAGATATTTGTGAGAGGAGATTAAATAAGTAGACATGTTTGTGAGAGTCAGTCAGAAAGCTGCACATTTTTTTCTGGCCAAATCTGAAAAACCCTGATTCCACGGGTGTAATCCTAAAGAATGAACTACGCTTGTGATATATTCAAAAGTATTTAGCAATTAAATGGAGCTTAAATATATATAAAAAATACTGCTAAATATTGTACAGCTTCCAGTATTTTCCTCTTAGCCTCACATCTAATGCACGTTAACTGTGCTAAATGTCAGTGACAGACTAGACTTCATCAATCCAGTCTGATTTAAAGGGCCCATTATCATTGATAACCATATTATAATAAATTAAACATTTTTTATAAATGCACCATATTCAATATCACATTTAGCCGTGCCACAAAAACCAATATATTTATCTATATTTAAGTGATATAAGATATCACTTAAATATTTGGGGTCACTCATTCAACATTTTTCCATGACAACACATATTTCTATTATAAAGAAAATTCCTTTTTTAGGTATTTTCAGACTATGACAAAATTGACAAATGCTTCTGCTCCAGATATTCAAACTTCTATAGAAGAAGCTCAGTTTTTTAGCTTTTTAGCTCAGTTTTGGTGAGTTTTATATTGTTTGTTATCCTTACCAATCTTTTTGAACAATGGACTCAAAAGGGTACACACTGGCTAATACTGGAGTAGAACAGGTTCAACAAGTCTTCATCTGACCAGAACTAGTGTCAAGAAGAAAAGTGGCTTTACCGCAGGGCTGCCATAAACAAAAAGCATTTAAACGTCTAGAGAGCAGCCTTAAAGATATTTATTTTTGTAGACGCTTAGATGACAGATGAGTCAAATCACTGAAGCAAGCATTTGCTGTTTATGTGGATCTTGTCAGGCAAGCTAAAACCATTTACAATAAGCAGACAGAAGAAGTAAGTGCAATGCTTTATGCAAACCGGAGGCCAAAATTACCCGAAAGCAATCCAAGCCACTTAATCCTTCATGTTTGTGGCACAGCTCTGAGGTGAAATCCACAGCCAGCAACAGGGTATTACAGACCAATTCAAAAGAACCCTAGACCTTTTTTTTCCAGTGCAGACGTTTTTACATGGAAAAGAGAGAATGAAGTGCCATTTTTCCTGAAGGCAAAACAAGAGACCCTTCTCAGACAGTACAGGCTTTTGTCCATATTAATAGTGTTGCTGTACCTAGACATCTTGAGGCTCTCAACCTGAAAATTAAAGGTTTAACAGCAATTAATGGATCCCTTTTAGTAAGAGCATTAGCTAAACACCCAACTCTCTTAGGTCTTTATTTCCTACATAATGACAGCATGGCTTTATTCCCCATCCTTCACAAAAAATACAATATTCCTGTCTTTTAATCAACATTCCGTTTTTGTGTTTGATATTTAAGGAGAACAAAGTAACAAAGTATGTTTGGGTTACAAACTAATAATAAATATTTTCATAATGATACTATTAGCCTGTAGCCTATGGGAAACTAAATAGATGTGTCTAAACTTAAACAATTGAGAAAATTGCAATCTTCATCTATGCACCCTGGAAAACTACACTTAGTGGTATAAAAGGTGGTCCTCTGGTTAATTAGCCTTTAGCTGCCGTGTTATTCTGTCAGCTGTTATAGAAAACAGGCAATTACAAGTGAGGGCAGTGATTGTATAAAATGTGTTTCTCTCTCTGGTAATTGTAATTGATGGGGAAACTTTCCAATGACTTGGCTACACTACAGCAGGCTAGTTGGAGGCTTTTAACTTCAGTATAGAGATGTTTTTGAGCTAGAATGATTGCTAAAACCAGGCCCTCCAAAAAAATATCATTCTGGCTACGCCCCTGCTACACCACTGGGCTAAACAGCCCAAAAGCATAAAGCAAAGTGTGAGTTTCTTTTTTTAATCATGACTGCCATTTATTTATTTATTTGGGCCTTTATGGAACAGAAGGGCTGCCGGGTTTCAAAGTGAAGCACAGATTTTTAATATGTTTACTTATTTTCCCAGAGGGGGCGGCGGGTGAATCAGGGATTTGTGAGAGCAGCTGAGAAGACAGAGGTATTAACAATCAACTTTTCTCCAGAGCTTAGTCGCACGGTAAAAGCTCAAATCCACACTGTCACACAGACGCTATACTTCCACACACAGTCCTATTTATGCAGCATGATGTTATTTTTTCTGTTGCTGACAGGGCTCGAGCGAAAGTCGACAATTTCATCACCCTCTTCCCCACTCCCTACCCCCCACCATTCTCAACCCTGACAAAAAATATTGCGCATCACATTCACACTGTGTCCAAATGCTCGTGCAGAGGAGAAGGCAGTCTTTCGTGAGTCCTTGCGCTCTCAGTCCATCAAAAGGTATAGTGCTAGCATCCAGGAGGTTGAAAAAACATCTCTCGGGATGGCACACACACAAAAGCAGCTCACATCAAAAGGCAACTAGAGAGTAGAGAGGAAATGTGTGGCATGTCCCTGTCCTCTTTGCAAATTCATAAATCTGCAAAAGATGAAGGAGCTAATTGATTGCACTGTGAATGTGATGCCTCTGGGATATGGGTTAGAATTTAATATCTGCTTACAGCATCTTCTTTCATTTCCAAAGACCACTTAGCTTCTGTTATCCAAAATATTACAAAGACCATATCATCTAAACAAAGGATGATCAAGATACAACACTGAGTCAAAAGACTGTGACCAATATACTAAGATGCTTAATAAGCTGGTGTTTTCCCAGAATGCCAAAACAGAGCTAAACCACAAAGGCATGGACTCTGAAGGTGTCCTGTGATATGTGGCACCAAGACATTAGCAGCAGATCAGAAGATTTGAGGTAAGCAAATCAGACTAGTCATTCCTGGACATCTCCCAGATGTTTGACTGGATTGAGATTGGGGAAACTTTGAGGCCACTGTCTGTAGGTAATGGGTAACAAGCCTTTCCATTTCAGATGTCCACATCCAGTCATCTGGCCACAATTTGGCCCTTGTTGAAGTCACAGAGCTCATTTGTCCACATTCCAAAAAAGTTGAGACAATATGGAACATGTAAAATTGCATTTTGGACTATATAAGATATTTTACCAAGAAGATATTTCATGTTTTGTTTGTTCAATTTCATTTCATTTGTTAATATACATAAATTCCTGCATACCATATTGATGAATAATGCCATCTGAAGGATTAAAGATCACAGGTGTTCAAGCTATTTTGCACTGTAAAGGAAGACATATGCAAATCCCTTCCAATCTTTCTTTGAAGAACATTGTTTTTAAATATTTCAGTAATTTTCTCACACACTGGTTGATAAACTGGATATAGTTTGCTCCTCAAAGACTCAACCATTCATGGGTACTGCTTTTGTACCAAATAATGATTACAATCAACTGCTGAGATCACCTCACCAGTTTGAAATCACCTCATTATTTAGGCTTTTTTCCTCATTACAAGCCTTAAAGTGCCCCTGTCACAACTTTTTAGAAATGTCTTGCAGGTCTGAAATGGAGAAATGGATGTATATTAACAAATAAAATAAAGTTGAACAGACAAAACATGGAATATCTTGGGTCCATACTGTCTGAAATGAAATAAAAGGTAAACTAAACACAAGATTCTTTGTTTTGCATTTTCTATACTGTCCCACCTTTATCTGATTTGGGGTTGTACCCTCTAATATATCCCAGACCTAAATCATTTGGGAGCTAAGGGCATTTTCTACATTTTTGCATATATTTTGATGTTTCATATTAAAACTCAGCCCTCACCATAATGAGGCATCACTCGACCTAGATTACTGTGCCTTAAAGCTTGAATTTTGAGTTCCCAAAAAGTGCTGTGATTTCTGAATAAAATAGAAGATAGAAGACTGTCTAAATCACTGTAGCAATGTTTTGACTAAGCTGTTAACTTTTTGTGTCATTTTATACATTTATAAAGTCGACAGAATGAAGAATTAAATGTTGGGTAAGTTTTTAGTGATTTCTACTGGTCAGTATTATAAAAAAGGACAGACACACAAATCAAACATGAGGCAGATTATCAGACTTATGGACAGAAATAGTGAGAAACCACCCAAAGGGGTTAACGTGCAATCAACCAATTATTTCCTCCTACCTTGTACTTGTAAAAGATAGAGGACTGAATGATATTTAATTATGGCTTAATTCATTCACTATTTAAATGCTGAATGAATGAGTGAATAATAATAATAATAATAATAATAATAATAATAATAATTTTCTTTTGTGAATAGAAGATTGTGGGTTTCCTTGCCCATCATATGAATGTTATCTATATACTGTGCAAATAAAATACAAAATTTGTGTACTACATAACACATTTAACTTCTGATTTGTATTTAGTGGCAGTCATGATCAGAAGAGACAATTATAGTAATCAAGACTTTCTGCACCAGCTTTTAAACTCACTTCTATGATTAATACACTCATGCTTAAGGAAACAATGACTAAATGGACTTGGAAACAACACTGGGTCATTTACTCATGACCACTTAAGTTGGTAAACAGTCCAATCAATTCAGCAGACTAATCTTAGCATTCCTATTGTGTACTATTTATATCAGCCAGCTTAATTCCTGTGTTCCAACTCTAAAATAGAAGCAAGCATCTTCTGAGTAGATTATGCAAGTCTAGTCTCAATTAGTCCAGCATGAGTCATGAAGTCATGAATGCAGTTTACTTAACTGAATGCAAAGAAACCAAACTGAGCCATGGATAGAACCCAGAGGGACTCCTTGGACATCTTATTTAATGTTTTATGGCATCACACTGATACCTTTACTGTACAACAAGTACACAGGTTCCTTTAATTGAATGGAAACCTAATTCCCAATGGCAGAAGGACAGCTTTGAACAAAGCTAATTGGCTTTAAAACAATAGTATTAGATTTCACCCTTGGGAAAATCACTTACCATGTTGATTGCATTTACAGGACCAATGCTGTTGACAAACATGTCTGTCGTAATCACAGTTGGCTGGACTGAAAAGAAAGTGAATGAGAAAGGATACCAGAAATAAAGTTATACATTAACATCATATTGACACAATAAACACATTCAAGACTTTCATATGTGGTTTAATTTTATGCTGTCAAATTTCAAGTCATCCAGAAAGATCAGCTTTAACTTGTTTTATTGCATGGTAAAGACAAATGACCTATCTGACATTACACTATAGTCCTGATTCACTCACCAATTTGTAAATTCATAAAGAAGCCATGGCGTCATAGCAGGTAGTTCTTATTATTATTAATGTACATCAAGTCATATACAATACCAATGATATATGAATTTTACCATAAAATGTTTGTTTTCCTTTAATAATCTTTATTGCAGTGCTCCTGCTCTCATATACTGTAGCTTGTGCATTTTTGCTTTTGTTGTTGCTACTGTTTTTGCAGTTGTTTCAGTTCCTTTTTGCTAGTATTTCTTTTTAATTATTTATCCATAATTCCTCTGCAAGCAGTGCCAGGTGTTAACATTACTGATATTAATGATATTACCCATATCAGATCTAATAATCCACTTATACAGTGTTTCTCAATGACCCAAAGATACATACATTTATACCACACAGAACACTAACACAAACATGGAAGCATTAAAAGCAGACATACTCTATCAGTGTCCAGGATAGAGAAGTTGCAGTGGAAAAAGCCATTCTGTGTTGTAAGTGATCAGTACTGAAATATTGATATTTTCTAGGCTGATTTTTCTTTTTGAAAATCAATCTTTACATGAAAATATAATTTTTTAACCCTCTAGATCATACAGCAACCTCTGCCAGAGCATGTTTCTTTCTTAAATATTGTGTTATCACATTACATAAGTTGTAGTTTAATTTGAAAAGAAATAATGCAAATTTGGCAAAAACTTTTTAAGTTGCCAAATTATGTCAAGAAACTGTTCAGTGCGTTGTAATGTTATGTGACATACTGAGACTGACAGAATTTAAGCTTACCTCTACAGCAGCAATAATTATTCAAACTTCTGGTTCTCATTGCAGAACTACCATAAAACCATTGTAAAAGTATCAGCATCTGAATTGTTATCGCCATATTAGCCTGGGTATTGCTTGGTAAAATTAGTGGTAGTGTTCCTCATTGTTCATTTGGTATGTAGTCATGAAAGTGCCCATATTTGGTCAGTGCAGACAGCAGAGCAGACTTACTTGCTTAGAGTTACATTTCTGTATCATTTTTCTAGATATTTAATTCATTCTGACATTTGGAACAAACATTAAAGAGTCACCTCAACCACCAGCAATGGTCAGCATCCACCTGTATGATGCAACACCAGCCAGTCTACACAGCAGAACCCTTGCTACACATTAGCTAATAGGCAGTTTGCTAAAATATTACAACAACACCTCTATTCTTTATGTCGAAATGTCCAAGTAACTTATATATATATATATATAATTATATATATAATTTTTATTTTATTTTTTTAAATCCATGCTCAAACTCCCCACTATTTTACTTTGATGCATCATGTGACAGTTCAGATGTTAGTTAGTGTAACAATGCATTGTACCACGTTAGCTTAACTCTTGCCACCATCATTGTTCAGGAAATGCACACCTGACACAAATCAGCTTGGCTTCACTGAATTTTCATGTTGTGTTATACAAGTACTATGTCTGCTGAATTGAGAATTACTTAGTTGAATTCAGAAAGCAAAGAAATCAATCAACCAAAACTACACAAGATACAAGTTTGGATAGTATGTGAGACTTCAGACTGGGTGTATTTTGCAAGCATCATTACAACTGTCATTGTAAAAGCTGTATTTTAATGATAAGACTAGAGCCACAGAATCATAGCAACAGTGCACAAGCAATATAGGTTCAGACTGGAATTTTGGATGATGCATAAGGTCGAAATGAGTTAGCATTTAAAAAATGTAAGGAATTAATAATCACCATACCACTATTATGACTTTGACAATACTGTTATTGTTGTTGTTGTTGTTATAATAAAATACATGGTTTCAATAAAACCATGGTTATTGCTGTCAGGTTAGTAGGTCAGACAATATTTCCCATAAATACTCTGACACCTCCCGACATGAACTGCCCGCCTTGTTATGATATTAGTGAGGATGTCAGTGGTAATATGGCAGCCAGTCTGGACAGCTTGGTGTCAAAGAAATAGCTGGGCTTTTCCATGCCTCTGCAGTCCATTCCCTTCAGCGTCAAACTGCGAAGATGTCCACAAGACTCAGCCAAGCGCAGAGAGCATATATATAGTCTATGCATTAGAAAAGAGGCTGCCGTCTCCTCACGCTATCCATGCACAAATGGAGGCATGGCAAAAAGCTCAGGGCGAATAATTCAGATGCTGATATGCCTCTGCATTGCACTTAGCAACAGAGACGTGGCACCTCATTTGTGGCTGAAATACAAGGACAAGTTTGACATAAACAAATAAAAAAATAAAAAAAACACTTCACATACACAATGGAAGGAAAAAAATTAATCAGAAAGAAATGTGAAAATGTGTCCAGCCTGCTGTACAACATGAAATGCATGAAAATGAATGTGATTTTACATCTGACAGCAGACTGCATACAGAAAAACAGATGAATTCCCAAAGCATTCTCCATGATAAAAAACAGCTGCATTTACAGTATGTATGAGAATAAAAAGTATGTCATACCAAAAAACTCTTTTTCTTCTCTCTACTTTTCAGAGGCTGAAGCATTTTCTCAGAGGACTGCGGTTCTAGCGACCTAGCTCTGACTGCACTTGAAGCTCTACTTGTAGATACATAAATATTAAATGAGGCTCACAATCGACTCAAACCAGATTATGCCACAATTTGCACTTCCACCATCGTCCCTTAGAAGCCCTTAAAATGCCACTAGAAAACATTCCACATTAGATTTCCTCAAGGATATGATCATGGGATCATAATGCTGACATTCAAAAGATTTAAATATATATATATATATATATATATATATATATATATATATATATATATATATATACATGCATACAGGGTGTCCTGTTTATTTCTTTACCCAAACAATTGGGAATAAATTTGGATTAAATATACCTGTCTTTGTGAAAATGTGCAGAAAATGTCCACTGACAGTGTGTGTGTGTGTGTGTGTGTGCATGCGTGTAATCCCTGGCATATTTAATTGGCATTTCTACATTTCTAGTCCTTTCTATTAGCCAGCTTCAATATAAATAGCATGATTTCTGCTTTAACGGGGTAAAGAATCTGAAAACCAGTTGCCTATTTAGCACAATGAGTCATGTATAATTATGCTATGACATATGAGTTCATCAACAGTGATTTTCAAATTGTTTATTAGATTATGATTACTCAAGAAGAAATAAAAACATTCATCCATAAAGAGAACACTGAAGGACACCATGAAAGTAATTGTCATTTTTGTAATACTGTTCTACATGTAATTAGGATCACTAGTATCTTTAAAAATCATTTCCCAGGTCTGCAGCATTCAGTCTAGAGCAGACACTGCCAGGCAGATGGGTGGCAGAGGCAGAGTCACCCCCCGGGCAAAAGGACCAGGGCCAACCTGTTGGTGGTGGGAAGGAAGGAGGATGAAGGCAATGCGTCAATGCCTGCGGAAGCAAATTGCTTCCCTTTAAAGTTGAGTAGTAGCTTGTGGTTGACCAGGAAGCCAAATGAATGGGTGAAGCAGTCCTGGCTTAGGCAAAGACTGATGAGTGCCGCTGCTCATACAAGTTTTCATTGTAGAACTTTCACTTCCGCTTCCATTTCGCCAAAAATAGGGAACATATAGTGGCAAAAATTGGGACCAGATCACTGCATCAATTACACTGAAAAGGGCCGTGACTTTAACGGATATTGCCAGCATTGAAGGTTGAAGGCAGGATGTAAGTGCAAGTGGGCGAGCTTTTATTGAGCAAAAATAAAGCAAAATAAAACCGAGGAACTCAAAACTGAAAAATTCACATTAAGATTATGATAATGATAATAGTGATGAGACCAGACAAAAGCACACAGGAAAAATTAATCAGGGCTGGGCCAGGTGCAAACAAGAGGGAGTATGGCAACAAATGAAACACAGGTGAATATGATGATGTGAGGGTAGGGTAGGGTGGTGGTTATCAGATAACGTAATGTGTTTTACACCAAACCCAAGCTTTACATAATATTTTACAAGCAGAAAAGTTGGGATTTTTTGTGCATTCAAACTTTTGAAGATGCTTCCAGAATAAAGAAAAATCATAAAAAGCACTGGAAGCCTACCTCCTATGTCTGGCCGCAGCTTGTTGTCATAGCCGTCTAGTAGACTGTTGAGAATATGTGTGACGTCGCTCTCATAGACTTTAGGGGTCAACACCCAGGTTTTGTTTGTCACTTCATCATCATCGTTTTCTGTTTGAATGGAACTAGAGACAGAAAAAGACAAAAAAGACAGAGAAAGTCAGCAAAGTCAGAAACAAACAGTAACAAAAGACCTAGACATGAAAATTAACCCAAGGCAACCTGACTCTAAGAACCAAATTAAATCCAATCTTGATAAGTGATCCTCCACAGAAAGTTATTTTATAGCCAGTGTAGTCCATATTAAATGTTCACATCAAAAGAATTTTACATGAAAGGTTTGCTGAACATGATGCAGCAGTGCAAAACAAGATTGGAAAATTGATCTGTAAGAGTGACACGAATACTACAAAAGCTGTAAAGTCAAGCTCTGTTAAGAACCAGCACCATTTCACCAAGTCCTGCAATATGAGTGCTCGTATTCACATAAGAGATGTATGTACTGCAATGCTAATTACCCTTTGACATGTCTCACTTTTTATCTTCCCTTAAGGGTCCTGAGTTAACAACTACTAGTAAATGTGATGCAATCAGTCATGGAATCACCAACTGTAATGCTGCATTTTCATGCTGGCAGTAGCTGGATATTCCATTGGAAAATTCTGCCTGTGGCAACGTGACATTAACCTCAGCAGCAAGTGAAATGTTCAGCTTATGCCATCAACTATTATTATATCGTGTGTCAAGTGGATTCCAAATCGTGGTGACCATATGGATAGTGTTTCTCCAGTGTGTTCGTCCTGTCTTATTTCTGGGTCTTCAGGCTTCTTGTAGCCTCACTCACAATTCCTCTGATTGTATCCATCCATATTGTTGCTGGCATCAGAATAAACCGTATGTTGATTTTTCTGAAATTTTTCGTAACTGAAGCTCCGGGGTACCCATTTTTGAAAAAAAAAAAAAAAAAATGCTATATCAGCATGGAAACCTTTCCACAGCTGCAAGCTATGGGCATGATAGTAGGCTACAGAGCGAAGGGCTGTAGCATCTCAGAAATGGGATGTTCTACAGCCACTGTAGTGAAGGTGTACTGAGAATGGGCTTCTCGTACAGTGGTGCCAAAATCATAACAGAGGTGCTGCACTGGTTGTTAATGCCAGAGGAGAATGACAACTCTAGTGAGTAGTTCAGAGCAACTGACATGCCACAGTGGACCAGTTAATGTCTATAATGAACATAGGTGCAATGAGGAAAGTGTCAGGGATCTTTGGCGTCTTGGGCCAAGTTCATTCAAAACAAACATAATAAAAGTTTGAATTACAACATACTGTATTTGGAATGTTTCTTACAAAACATTCCCAATTAGATAAGCACTAACATTATAGCAATGTTTGAAGCAACGTCAGCGAGTTGTTGTTATTGGTTCTGAAATTGATGATGTCAAGTTATTTGAGAGAGAGAGAGGGATGAGTCTGCAATTCATTTAAACTGGAGGACATTCAGCACAGACAGTGTAAAGCTAATATTCCTCATAATGTTACTGCAACATTGCAAGAATGTTAAAAAAGTGTAAAAAAATATTTGGAACATTTAACATAAAACATTCTACTAACCATATGTGCCCCCGCCAGGGAAAACCAGGTCAAAGTCATTCTGTTTTTCAAAATTAGTTTGTTTTAAAAATAACTTTTTTTGTGAATTTCAGTTTTGTTTTTGATCAAAACATGTACTACGATATCTGAGACTGTTATCTTTCATTTACAACAATAATACTGAGTGGCTAAGTTTTGTCGCTAATGTGAGAGACACAATATTGACACGATATCTCAATAAGTTGCCCAGTGACTTTGGCCTGGTTTTCCCTGGCAGGGTCACATATACCCTCATATTATTAGCTCATATAATATGCTGTTACAACAGTACAAGTCAATGCGGGATAAGTGTTTTGTATTCTTCTACAGAATTTTTATTTTTAGGGTTTTATTTGTATGACCTGAACACATTTACTTCTTTAATCATATATCATACTTCTTTTGATATAACAGCTGATGTGTCATTATTTGCAAATACATGAAAAAACATATTGTTATCCATTATCCATAATTCCAGATTACAGATCAGCTTGTAATATAAACAGATTAGCTTGTTATGTGATCGTTTGCAGTTATTTCCAGTATGTAGAGTTATGTTATTATATTATATTACAAAAACACAAAGTACAATTTTGATACTTGTCACATTTTGGAATGACACACTTCCATTTCAGTGCAGCTGCGATGGTAATAAATAATATGGAATGCTAATCTGTCACATCTGGCTAAGGTCCAATCTGTTTAATAAAGCTCATGCTGGATCGCATCTGTGCAGCACTATGTGCAAGCAAGCAAGGAGAAGGATGCTTATGGTTAAGACAACTTGACTTGATGCCCAGTTATGGAGCAAATTAGTCAATGCTGCAATGCACGGATCCCATCAGGCTTTGCCTGGACATGAAGAATGACCATAAGTACAGAGAGATAATGACAAGAAGCGAGAGACTGAAAGAAGGAAATGCTGGAGGAATGAGTTCTGATTCCTAATGCTCTTTCATCACACAATGATCAAATAAAACCCTCTCTCTCTTTCTCTTTATTGTAAGGTTCAGCCTCCTGCAGAAGGATGTGTTTGTATCACAGCTGAAATGTCTCTCTCACTGCCCCTTAATGAATATTTTCTCAATTTTTCCCTGGCACTTAAGGCCAAGGCCATTTGTGTAAATGACGTGGTGTTTAGAGTGTTTTTTTTTTTTTTTTTTTTTTTGGAGGAGTGTGGGAGTGAGGCTGCTGGCTAGAGACTGTAATAATGCTGCATTCTCTCTCTCTCTCTCTCTCTCTCTCTCTCTCTCTCTCTCTCTCCCTCTCTCTCTCTCTCTCTCCCTCGCTCTCTCTCTCTCCCCCTCTATCTCTATCTATCTATCTCCATGCTTGCTGCTCAATTACATTGTACACTGTGCAATCACAATAAACCCATCTTATCTCTCTCTACCTGTGTGAGTCTTTCTACAAATCTATCTCTCTCTCTCTCTGTCTCTCTCTCTCTCTCTCTCTGAGTGTGTCTCTCTCTCCATCTATCTCCATCTCTCCATCTCTCTCTCACGACTCTCTCAATCTATCTTTATCTCTTAATCTCTCTCTCTGTCTATCTCTGTCTCTCTCTCTTTCTCTGTCTCTCTCTCTCTTCTCTCTGTGTGTGTATGCACATGTGTGCGTGTGTATGTGTGTGCAACAGATGATAGCTGAAGCAGGTAGTAGTTGTGTGTGATTATACTAACCAATATCTCTTATATTTGGTAAGGAAGCATCCTGCATGTGGATCATTTGATAAACCATTTTTATCTGATATACTTTCCGTCTGCAGTTCGCTCCTGGCTCACAGTCTCGTCAGACATCTCTTTCACTTCATTAGGCATGCATGTGCTAATTCAAATATATGCATAGCTAGATACTATTTATTTAAGCACATATCTTTGGAATTAAGGTTTTAAATAAATGGTTTATATGTAAATAAGATGGTTCAACATATGATGTGGATGTGCTGATACTGCTTCTTGAGCTAAAGCTGCATTCACGTTGGATTAACTATTCTATTTGTCAGGGTGGACAGAAAATCAACCAATCCTATAGTGAAGCAGTTGTGGAGGAAACATAGCTCAGTAAATGGCTCAGGTTAAGCATTAAGCTCACTAAATAATAGTTCCACTTCTTATAAACAGCTGTTACTTTTGGTGAGGCCACACAAATAAACACAGCCAAGCAGAGCTCTAACTACATGCAATTACTAAATGATTTGCAGCAGATATTAGGAGTGCAAGAAAATATTTATATATGTGAGCATCACATTATTATGTTGTGATCCTGTATCAGTCCTCAAAAGCACAGTATAAGATTTTAGTTTTTCCTATGCCAGCATTGGTGGCATTTTGTGTATAAATGCCAAACTGCTAGATAGCAGCTTTGTATCTTCAGCCATTAGACTCTTTTAGAATCATAGCACATCGTTTACAATATTGCAGTATATCACATTTCTTATAGTGTTGCAATATTTCACTTTGATAACAGTATTACAACACATCACATTCCTTAAAGTATCACAATGCAGCACATTGCTTACAGTACCACAAAATATTGCCTTTCTTGTAGTATTGCAGTATAATGCACTGCAATATATCACCTTACAAACTGTATGGCAGTATATCACCTTTCTTACAATATTGTAATATATTGTAATATCACATTTAAAGTATTATAGTATCACAATTGTACTGCCTTGTTTATAGCGTTGCTGTATATCACCTTGGGAACAGCATTGCAAAATATGACCATTATAGTGACCAAAACTTAGTGTTGAAGTGCATTGCCTTCTTACAGAATTGCAGTATGTCACCTTGCACACAGTATAGCAATGTACTGCCTTTCTTATAGTGTCACAGTACAATACCTTGGTAACAGTATCACAATATATGACCTTGCTTACAGTAACGCAATATATGGATTTGTTTGTAGTGTCACAATATATTGCCTGGCTTACAGTATTTCTTACAGTATTGAACTATATCTAAATATTAAACAATGTGCAAAACTGCTGATTAAAAAACATATAAATACAATCAACTATTCTAATAAAAAGGAATTATCATGGATTCTGATATCAGCCATAAAACTAAAAAACATTATAAAAAAACTATAAAATCTATTATTTATTGGCTTTTTTAAAAAAATCACATTGTTTATATATCAAGAAAGTACACAAATAACACTGTGTCATCACACAACCAAAACCTACATCCATCCATTATCAACCGCTTTATCCGGGGCCGGGTCGCGGAGGTAGCAGTCTGAGCAGGGAAACCCAAACCTCCCTCTCCCCAGACACCT